>OMLP01019325.1:0-10150 GCA_900302685.1 Spondyliosoma cantharus
CACGCGCATGCATGTGTATGTGTGTGTGTGTGTGTGTGTGTTAGTGTGTGTGCATGTGTTTGCATGTGTGTGCCTCTGACGCAGACTTTAGTCACCCACTCACCCCTCAACAAAAATATGATTTAGCTCTGCACCAATCCCACACACACACACGAGTGAGCAAACACACTTATACCGATACCCGATGGTGAGAGAATAAAGATATGCACATAGTGAGGCAGACAGAGAAATCCAGTCTGAACCACCGTCTCTGATTCATCTACACTTGTCTACTTATAATGTATTGTTTGTGGTTTTGTCTCTAATGGGCACGGCTCTGCTATAATACCTGCAAGAGCCCTCTCTGAACAGCCTAAATCCCCTTTTCGGACAGGATTAGTTTTCAGGACAATGTCATAATGCAACAGTTATCCTTTAACTATCTGCAGTGTCGATGTCCCACAAGAAACTTTAGGGGGGGAAAAAAATTTAATTGAGATATTGAGATATATATCTGAGGTGTGGTCTTCCAATATGAAAACGGCAAATGGGAAACACTGCTCCCAACACGGGGACAAAGTGCTGCCACAGAATGAAAGCAGCAGATAACAACAGTCAACCAGCAGATGGGTGAAATTTTATGCAGTCTCAATTCCACGGGAGCTTTTAGTCGGTCTAAATTTACATTTGCGGCCTTTTGCCAGTTTTACACAAGCAAACGTTTAGGCAAAGAGCTGCCGGCACTTATCTGGGCAAAAGTCAAACCTCCAGCCTACTTAATAAAGATAAGGAACTGCGCTGTGCTGTCGCTGTCAGTAAAAATGAGCAGCAAGAAATGAAAAAGGAGGGCTGCTGAGAAACAAATGAATCTGAAACAAACAGAGTGTTTATATCAAATGTAGGTGATTAGTAATGATTTTAATAATAAATGCCTTTTTGAGTAAATTATCCAGGAAAAATGACAAACAATTACAGCTTTTAGCTTCTCAAATGTGACAAATTTGCTCCTTTCCACTGTTTGATGTTGTTGTATCTTTGGGTTCCGGGCTGTTTATCGTACAAAACAGGCAATTTAAAGACCTCACCTGAAGCACTGAGAAATTCTAATGAGCGATTTCCACTATCTTCTGTAATTTTATATGTAAATGTTTAACCAGAGAGACTAATCAATAATTCAAATTTTCATTCATATTTCATCACAATTTAACCGATGCAATCGACTTAACATGTGTCTTAGAAAGTTCCCCTGAGATGTGGGCAGCCGGGCATCGCACAGTTCAATCCAGTTAAACCAGATAACATCCAGCCATCTCATCAAACGCACTGACAGCCAGAGGAATCCAAATACATATGACCACAACCAGTAAAATGACACAAAGTGGAACTGAGGACACTGTGTTCTGAACAGTCATACGTGGAGGCAATCATTTTTTTTTTTTAACTCAGAGCCAATCGTGCAGCTCCTTCAGGATTTACGAGATCGTCTTATCCAAAGTTTGTTGACGAGATTTCCCCCCCCCCCCGAGACCTTGAGCTTCAAGACATGCAGGTCTGGTAATGAGAGATTAATTTCTTACTCGACTTGTCTGAACACCAAAGAAGAGGATCGAGCGCCCGTCGTGCTGAACTGAAGTTACAGTTGATTTGACCCCGCTGTCAAATCTCTAACCTGGCATGGTGACCAAAAGCTCTGCCCAGTGAACAAGCTGCTGGAGGTCATGTGAATTCTGTTGACATGCCTTGTTTTGCTTGTAACCATGCAGGTAGGATGGCAAATCATGCATAAAAATGCCACAGGGTCAGCTTCCAGAACAAACGTTTGACCATAAATGCAATTAGGACAAATAAATACAACAGGATTTTGCAGAGGTCCATCAGAGTGCTTCAACCTCACTAAAAATGCTCAGGCACTGGCCTCGTCAGACGAGTGTTTGAAAGCTTTATGGGCTGAAAATACACACAACTGCTGACCAGCTGAGGAGTGATGTTCAGCACTCAAAAGGCAAAGATTATGTCATTCCATGTTGGAAAAATATAAATTAGCTGTGCTGCAATATTTGATTTGTGAAGACCTGGTTCAAAGCTTTAGGTAACTTCCATAAACCCGGTTCTCTGACAAGCACGAGGAGGCATCAAAAAACTAACGCTATGAAAGAGAACACGTATTTATAGAAGAAAACTATGTGTTAAGACCTCAGTTATGAACTGTATTTTCTGATTCAAACAGTTATATTCCATTGCATTGACAATCTTTAACATTATTGCAAACCATTTCCCACAGCACACCATCACTGTTAAGTAAAGTCTTATCTCAACTTCTCAGACTTCTCTTTCATCCATTGCTTTCAGTAAATTATGAGAGCTAACTTTCAGACACAAAATTAGATATTCAGCGTATGAATGGAAATATTGAGTCATCTTTATATTGTATCAGTTTTCTTACTGTTGTCTGGTAATGCATGAAAGTCTGTCAGTTCATGCAGTCAAGGACTCTCACATCCAGGACTTGAGAATAACAGTCCTTAGTGCCAAGGGGCAGCCAAATTTGTTAGCTGAGTCAATGAGCCAGATTTTTAAAGCATCTTGAAAATATTTATCCTTTGAACCATTAGTGAATAACATATAGTGTATATCCTCCACTTGCTTCACAAAATCCCAGTCCCAATCCCACTGCCAATGCTCCGACAACAACCGCACTGGGATCTACTGGGAGCAGCACATGACAACTGGTTGACTTGACTGTGTCACAAGGACTCAATAACATCGTTGTTAAACTAAATTAAAATAATCATGGTGTTGGGCCCGTGAATGATTGTTGATGGCTAACAGCCATCGACTACTGAGCCCTCTTCCATTGTAGCGTTGTGATGAAGCCACCGCCCACACCAACACCAGGGTGCACACACACTACCACACACAGACAGGGTCCGAAATGAACACCTGCCAAGCACCAAATGTGGGCAGTTTCTATTTCTTTGGTGAGTAAAAGCTTGAAAAATAGTTACTGAAAATAGCAGTTACTTGATGTAACTCTGGTTCAATGAGTACATGTGTACCCCTTCAAGACTATGTAGAATTTAACTTTATAGTGGTAGCCCATAAGACGACATCCAACAACATTACCATCCATCGCCATGTTTGGTTGTAAACGGCATCATGCATCAAACTGCTAGATATACCCTACTGTGGCCTCAGTACAACAGCACCCTCTGCTTGACCTGCTCAATCTATACCCCAGTGATTGTAACTCCAAGAAGACGGTTCTCATGGAAGAACATTTGATTATTTTGATCTAAATTCCTTCATACGCCGGATTCGCCAAAAATAAAACTACACAAACTTGCTCGATTCGACCTAATAAACGTCTTCACGTCATCACATCTTTGTGAAGAATTGCGCATTCATGACAACACCAATCAACACTTTTGCACAGCAATGCTTAAAGTCGTGCTGCAGACAAAAACATGACACATTTAGCAGTGTTAGCAGTTGTATCGGAGACAATTAGAACACCTTCATACAGCTGCTAACAATATGTCATTACAGAAGTGCCATTAAAACACATCTTGCTTCAGCAAAGTGTTTCATGGGCGGCTGTCAAGGTGACGAGACAGGAATGATCAAAATTACACACTAGTGATGTTACACTGTCAGCTGTAATAACGGAGAACCATTATGGACAGCAACCCAGAGGCAGCTGTGATGATCTGCCAACTGAACTTTGTAAGATGTCATGCCAATATGACAGTAAATCATAGAATCTAACAACACAAAAACAAAAAAGAAACCTGAATAGCACTTAGTAGAGAGCATATCTCCACCTAACCCCTTTTGTACTCACTCATAGATACCAGATATCTTAGTCCGCCTCATTTTTTTTCATCCAGGTCCATGCATTATTCCCTGAGAAATTACAAAAAAGTCAAAAATCCTGCTGAAAAAACAACCAAATTCCTGGATGATAATGAGGTGAGCTTAACGTTCACTTTGAATTATGTTTCATTTTGTTCATTGTAGTTGCTCTCGGTATCATATTCAATCTCTTTGTTCAGACCTGATAGAAAATTCGTAGTATGAGAGTATTAGCTTCTTGAATCTCTTCGTCGGAGTCATTCTTGTCCGTTGAGAGGTCACAAAAAGCCGGAGCGAAGACACAAACAAACCAAATGAACAAACTAATGAACTTATGTACCTAAAAGTGGAGCTTGTCATTACTAACATAGCATGACATCATATACACTGAATTAGATTCTTTCTTTGTGTTCTGTAGTTTTGTATTCTGGTGTATTTTAAACTTAAGTTCATGTTCATGTATAATTTTCCTGTCTAATTAAGTGTTCTTGTTGACTGATGTTAATGTTAAGCACTGCGCCGATTAAAAATCAACAACGAGCATGGTTGAATGAAGTCCGACATCAAAGATGAATTATTTAACCTCGATATCAGTGCCATTCATAATTATTGATAAATCAATAACTGCTCTCGGGCCTGACAACAGGGTGAGGTTTGTGCATGTTGATCATCAGAGCTCCACACAGCCCTCTGCTGCTATGCAGTCCTTCAGAGCACAGACACTCTGCAGCAGCTTCTGGAGAAATACGAACAACTGGAGCAACTTTTCCCTCCTTGTTGCTCTAAGCAATCCGAACCGATCCAGGCAGCAAGGTGACGCCGACCATCATTGCAGTCTTTTGTTATTACTCCTCACGCTGAGCGATGCTTTTCCATTAAGATCATAAAGATTGTCCCACAAACGTACACCTCAGATGCTTTTCCTGCTATGGCGTTTCTCGTCTACTTCAGATTTTCCTTAGGGAACAGCAATACAGCCTATCTATTATTCAGTCCACCTTTAAAGATCAACTGCTGCTACTGATGTCCCTTCCAAACCGAGCCTGTGGTGCTGTATCACTTTTTAAATGAGAACTACGTTGGTGGGAGCTCATATATTGTAAGACAGAAAGAAATCGATGCTCTTTGATCCCCTGTGTGGGATTAAGAATAAGCAGTGACACAGTAATTGCACTTTACAGGTTATTTGTTGCTTTGTGCCTAATGGAAAATAACAGCATACAGTCTGTGGGTGGTTTATTACAGTTGCTAAAATTACTGTGCGATTATACAGAACTCCAGGTTATGACTTTAGAGGGTCACAAACACTAAACTCCAAAATCAACGGAGGATTTAATATCTCAATCTTTGCCACAGACACCACTGCAAATAATGAAACACGTGTGTCATAGAAAAGTTAGGCCTGTGTATTGGCAATAAGATAGGCATCACACTACTGGGGTTTTGAAACGTATTGTGTATTTTTTTCCAATAATTTTAGACATACTGGTATAAAGAAATAAAGAATGCACCATCATATAGCTCCATAAATAGCACATCTTAAATGCTACGACTGCGCAACAAAATCAAATATGATCTTTAACGACAATATTGTAGGGATCACTTCTGGTACAAACTAGTCACACACTGAAACTATGATTTAAAAAAGATCAAAAGTATGCGGAGTGTAAATAAGTGGGTAAAGGCAATTATAAGAACAAGTAGAACAGTCCAGTAAGGTCAGAAAAATACATAACTTTATAAATGTAGCCTTTAAAACGAGGAAAAGACAACACTAATGCCATATTACAATGTAACAATATCCAAAAGCTAATACGAAGTACAGTCTCAGTAACACTTAATTATAACCATCATCAATAAATGGCAAATTTATAGTTAAAGGGGCTCTGTGTAGTTTTTTCACTGTTAACAAACAATGGAACGCTTTATAAACAATTTATTAAACAATTGTTTACAATACTTTGTATCCATGTATAAAAAACAATATTTGGATGCCGATTAAAAAGCGTTAATAAATGGTTTTGAACACATTTAATTGTTTGTTGACGGTGAAATAACCATTAGCTTGGGTTTCATTTACTTTAAACATACCTTTGATTAAAGGCGGTTATTACAAAGGGTTACCATAGTCTCACTTCACAACACCATGTCATATCATTATATTGCCATGCCCCAAGAAACACTGACTTTTTGTCCCCTCAGGATGATGCAACTCTGGGAACCACTGTTGCAACCAGTGTCAATGTTTTCTGCTTCTGTTCTGTTCACATAACTAATTCAGTCTGACTCTGTCAACAGAAACATAGAAGAAACTCCACGTGCAACCAGATAATGTATGATTAACATACTGACTCACTATGTAATCAGACATCCTGTTTATCAGGTAATACATACTGTACACGCACTACAACATTTTGAGCATTAGGTTTATTGCGCTTACCTATACAGACGTCTATCTTGCCTTTAATGGCAGCTTCATGGAGTGGCGTGTAGTTCCAGTTGTCCCGAGCGTTGGGGTCGGCCCCCTGACACAGCAACAGGGACACAACCTGAAAACAACACACAGAACATCTGGATTTAATCGTTGCGTGGCATAAAAAACATTAAATCCCAGGTGCCCCTCTGTTTTTCGAGGGGAAACCGTAATGAAGACCTGACGCTGTAAAGCTTTTTTGGGTTAGCCAAAATTAAAACTGTCACTTTTTGGCGGTCTCATAAAGCATTGTGGTTCAATTCCGTGCTCCAACAACAGCAGTCTGATCGATACCACTTCAATCAGGTTGTCAATCTCACACTCCATCTTATGTGAAGATACTGCTACGCCTCACCTCTGCACTGCCACCCACTACACTTTTTGTTCAAGTGTGCAAGTCACCAAAAAAAAACAACAACATGAAAACAAAGCTGACGACTACTTTCACTCAGCTGTGTGGTGACTGAGTAATTGGTTTCAGCTTGGACAGTGTTTACTCTCATCACAATGCTAATCATCACTGCGATCATGCAGTTGCATTAAGCACGCCACTTTTCTGAGAAGGTCGCAAAGTGCTCTCCTGGAAAGCTCTAAAAGCCTCTAAAACATCCGAAACTGTAAACATTAGATTGATCACTGTGGTTAATGGCCGCGAGGACAAAAGGCATGAGCACATCCGTCACAGATATTCCAACACATCGTGAAGCACAGGCATGACCAGAATATGGAAGAAGGAGCAATGACAGTGAATGTTTAGGTTTTCCTCAGTGTGATCTTTAAGGTTGACTGTCCACATCATAGTTTAGAGGCAAACAGAATTGATTTGCATGTTTAGACAGAGTCAACTTTTGCTCTCATAACAACACCGGCTGCAATTTACTCCTACGGCCAGTCTGGATTTTACTACCACACCAATTCTTGGGCACAAAATTGCCTCCCAAACTTTTTAGCACCAGCAATAATTTAAATTCTGCTAAAGTTTTAACTGTTTGGGACTACTTTTTTCCGAGCGGGATGCTGAAAGAGTGGCACACATTTTTCACCTTTGAGTCTAATGGGTACTCACAGTCACCTTCACTTATCTCTGTTGATTTATGTTACTTAAGCACGAATGATTGCCCACGAAGTGTCTCATATAACTACACTAAAACAGTTATGGTGTCGGAAAGTTCAAACACAAATGAAAATGCATATCTGTAAAAGTCCTGCATTCAAAGTCTTTCTTTAGTCAAATTATAAATATAGGTATTATAAGCTAAATGTGCTCAAAGTATTAAAAGTTGAAGTACCGATTGTGCAATAAAATGGTACCTGTCAGTGTTTCCATTATGTTTTTGGATTCATTTTACTGCTGGGTGAATGTTAATGTTGAATTTTACTGCTAAAAGATCTTTATGGCTGAGCTCATTTTAACTACTTTATTTAATTGGATAGTTTAATCTACAGCAATGCATTAAATTCAGTACGATCGTCGTTTGTTTGTAGTGTCACTGGCCTGTGAGAGCCATGTATCTGCAAAATGTCAACTTTTTAAAAGTATATTAAACACATTAACCCTTCAGTTTATCTCAAACATCACATTAAAAATCACCAAGTATGGTGATAAATAGGTTTAACCGGAGTGGAAGAGCATGACAAATTGTCATCTGGAAAGTTATGGTAACTACAGCTGTCAGACACATGTAGTGGAGGGCTTCAGTGGTCATTGTAACAAAGTCGACACTCTGAATACAGTGTACATTTTCTTATTCATGGTTTACAATGTTATGGTATTGGCTTCGACTGTATTAGTGATAGACTCGTAGTGCTAGAGTTTCGTGTCTGCCAGGATGAAATTATGATAAAGCATCTGCTCAACCAAGAAAACCTTCTGATTTCATCTCATTGTGACTAATAATAATGATAATAGTTATGTAAAACCATATATTGACATATTCTGAGACTGTTATCATACTGTGGCAGCCCTAATGTAGTAAGGAGAGGAGTAAAAGTACAATATTTGTCTGTGGAGTAGAAGTATAGAGTTGCATTAAATGCATTACTGAGGATGAGTGCTTCGACTTTGTACTTGAAGGCGCAAAGTAGGAATGTTAATTGAATACATCAAAAGCTAAGGAGCTAATGGCAGCTACAGTTAACAGCATTTCGTTGTTACTCTGCTGATATGCTGGCTGCCGTCTGTCTGGAATATGAATTCAACAGGTGGCCGATTCTTACATATTGCACCTTTAATTACAGTACTTAGTTAGTGCTTAGTTACATTCACCAGCTGTGTGATATACGATACCACAGATGTAAAACAATGGCAACAATAGGATGAAATCAATCACAATGATTCTTTGTGCAGTCTCACCTCTGAGTGGCCGAACGAGCAGGCGTTGTGAAGCGGGATCAGACCGCCGTCATCCCGCGCGTGCACATTAGCGCCTGTCTGAAGCAGGTGGTCCACCACATCTTTCCGCCCGAAACCTGAGACAAGAACAGAGAGAGCAGGGAGTGGCGAGAGGAGAGGATGGAGGGGAGAGAGAGGACGGAGAGACTGATGTTAAAACAATTCAGACAACAGTAAGAAACTCTTGCACGGGGACTCAGTAACTTTAAAGCTGCTCATTGTATGTCCTGTCTCACGTCTTCTGTATGTTTGATTCCCTACTCTAAACTGTTTTGTTTATCTCCTATTCATGTATTTTGTTCATTAAGTTTCGTCAGGCACTCGCAGCAGCTGTTTGGGAAGTGAAGCCTGTTACGACTTCACTACAAACCCTTCGGCGAGCCTCGAGAGAATCTGTTTCTTGTTCAGGCTGCCGAGGATTAGGAAGGCCCGGGAAGTAAAACAGCTGTGCATGTTTTTGTTGTTTTGTCTGCACTGGCGGAGTAATTAAAAAAGAGGCGAGTCTGGAGCTGAAGGGAAAGACGAGCCTGATTTATATCTGCGGGCTTCCTTGATTCACAAACAAGTACAACGAGGATGCAAATGAAAAAATTTAATCTGTTGTTGATATTATTGAGTCTATGTTGAGCTCGTGCTGAGAGTTTAAATATGACATTTGTTATGTCTAAATAACACCATAGACTTTCATATTCTAAACCACTTGTTCTACTCTGACGATATTCTTGTATAAACAGGGATTTCTCAGAGCCGCGTTGTGTCTTTCTGTTGGTCGTGCATCGATCTCTTAACGCACAAAACAACTGTCCAATGTGTGTGCAGGCTCACAAACAAACCTAAATAGCAGCTTGTCCCATGAAGATTATTTTTAGGTACGTCACCATCTATAAATTTAACACAGTGTCCAACCTTGAAACAAATGAAAATGCAAGTCATCTTTTCATCTGCAAATGTGAAGTGAATATTCTATAAAAAAAAAAAAGGGACAACATTAGAGAGTTTGAGCAGCTCAACTAAGATTGTTTGGCTGCTGTGCCAACTAAAGCATTAAATCAAATGCTTCCCAAAGCCACTCTGTTGTTATCATTACAATGACTTCATCATCCTGGAGAAAGAGTGAGGGAGGAAATGACAGCAGAAGTAAACATTAGGTGTTTGCTTGAGTCCAGCAGGGTAAATATTCAACTGAAAATTGTGTTTTTCATAGCTGTTGAATGTCAAATGTGTTGTCTTTCTAAAGTCACCCTATTGTGGTGAAACATGCAGCTAACAGTGCCTGTAGCTAATGTCTGTTAGCTCCCCTGGCTCTCTCCAGCCTCAGAGGTCTGCAGTGACTTTGATTTGTTTAAATTTGTGATTTGCGTGGTTTACCTGCAGCGAAGTGCAGGGGTGTCGATTTCCGTCCTGCCATATCTTTAGCATTCACATTGACCGCATCCACTAGTTTCTTCACCCTC
>OMLP01019328.1:0-15660 GCA_900302685.1 Spondyliosoma cantharus
GCCCAAAGAGCAGACACCTGGCTTCACATGCACACACAGACACACACCCTGGGGAACTGCAGGGAAAGTCAGGGATCAGCAGAAACACTCTAGAGAAACAGGAGAAGACAGAAGGAACCAGATGCAAGATAGTACTCAACAAGAGAGAAAGAGGTGGAGGGTGGTGGAGGAGGGGGTGGAGAGTCAAAAAAAAAAAAAAGCGAGACTGAAACAAAGACATGAGGCAACGATTGAAAGGTCAACCTGTCAAAGCAGTGCATCGGTAAATTCACATTATGAAGACGAACAGAAATGTAAGAAATAACATCACGTCACACAATGTATCTGACGAGATGAGTTCAACACCACGATCAGGGTCAGAGCTCCGTGACCTCTGTTGAATGACTTCTCCCATTAAAAAAAAAAAAAAAACTACTTTAAGCATTAGAGTTTGAAAGTTTTACGATAAATCACGCATGAAGCGGAGAGTGTGGTCAAGGAAGAGTTAAGTGACTCTCCCAGCCTGTCAGTGAGGGCGCGGCCTGCCTGTCAGTCGGGAGTTAACACCACCTGAGAGTCCTGTCAGCCTCACTTCCTTTCCTTTCTACCGCCTGCCACTCACCCCACCGCACCGCAAAAACCGCGTGCGTGTGTCCGCTCGAGTGAGTGTCTGCGCGCGCATGCGCATGTTTTTTTTTTTTACAGATCAAAAGTAAAGATAGCACAAGAATAACACGAGTTTTGGCTCCACTACATGTCATGCCAATTAAGAGGGTGAAATGAATTGGGAGCGAAACATGTGAAACACTCATCAGATGATGTGGAAACAAAACATTGTGGCTGCAGAAAGCTGCTGCGTGGCATTTCTCCTTGTTTTACCGCTGACTGGCATGTGTGATAATGTCTTGTCTCAATTCACACGCTGAAAGAATGAAAATCATTTAGCCGGTGGGAAGAGAATCCACATGCCGCTCATATCCTCACACACACACACAGTCGCACACGCACGCATGCGCGCGTGCACACACACACACACACATCTCATTATCAAAACACTGCAGGGCACGGTTCTCCACTCCTCTCTTCTTCTCCCTCTGTCTGTGTCTGCACCTCTGAGGCCAAGGCAAACACTAGGTGTGTGTGATACACTCATATCTCAACACACACCTCTCCCTCCTCCCAGTTCCCCAGATGTGCTGGGACTAAAAGGCAGGTGGTGTGTGTGTCAGGGGGGGGGCCGGTGGTGCAAATCGCATCATATCCACTGAGGGAAAACAAAAACCTCTTCTATCACACCGACCTCTCATTTTTTAACTCTAACAATCCTAAAACCTTCATGTTGTCATATTTATGTGAGTCCAATCGATTAGCTATTAAAGAACAGACTACTTGTTTGCAGATACTGCCGCAAACTAATAGCGTCTGTGCTTCGTTGGCTTTGGTAACCACTTGAATAAGTAAATTCATCTGGAGGAATTACATAAGATTGACGACAAAAGGAAATGGATTAGAAGACGCAGAGAGTGGGTTTAAAAAAAATGGCGAATACAGCTTGTCAGCGGCGCTGTAGCCTTGCAGCTGTGTGGTGTCTCTGTCAGTCGGCTGGTCTCTGTTTCACAGAGAATTCCTCCGCGGCTCTCTAATAGGCCGACAGCCCCCCGGCCTCACAATGGTGACCTGCTATTGGCTCCCTGGGGGCCGTGGACCTCCCCCACACTCAGACAGATACAGACTTGGCACTTAAGAGCATGCCTATGACTGTGTGTGGGTGAAAGAGACAGTCAGTGTACACCTGTCTGTTGTCGTGCTCGTCACGTTAGAAAAATGTATATGTAAAAAGGAATCTCAACACACATTCATCTCTTTTGTGGGAGTGGAGCTACAATGGAGCGGCCCAAATGAGGAGGGAAAAGGCAGAGGAGAGATGAAAGTGTTCGCTGTGCTCTGAAGTGGAGTTTCTGTCCTGTTTTAATGCTGCGGTCACACCCTGTGGGAATAACTGTCCTTATGAAGCAACAGTTTGGAAGCGATCATGCCAGACTGAAGATGTTGTAATTGAAGCTTTCTGTCGACCTTGGATGCTCCTGGTCAGCTCTTAGAGACACATGCGTTCAGGGTTCAGATTGTACAGCATGTCACATTGCAATGTGCCCTGCCACGGCACTGTGATTAAAACAACAACATGATGAAGGCAGTATTTGTCTGTTTTCATTTGCATATTACTAATAGCATGCATCTGCCGCACAGTCATGTTCATTTCGCCGCGCAACTTGCACATTTATCATTAATCATATTATTGGTTAATTGAATTTAGTGACCTCCGGTAATCCTCAGCATAGCTCCATCCAACCTCAACCCGAGCAGGGGTCTAATCTGCTAGTTTAATACACCTGTGGAGGTATGCAAGAAATTTAAATTCACAATTGTCAGACGAAATCAACTGCAAACAGTTCCACTTTGGTGAACTTGGCAGTGCTGATGTTTAAGGGGAGGGAAGCCTGGAGAGTTCAAAATACAGGAAGCTATCGTAACTTATTAGCTGTGTTGCCTCCACACATTGGTAATCGAACCTTCTCTGTTGGAGCAAAAACTATAAAAGACCTTTATGTTAGCTACCAAGCTCAGTAAGCTTGTAAGCTCACGGATGAGCAAATGTCACTTCTGCGACTGCTTCTTAGAGCTCAAAGCCAGCAACAGATCTTTTTTTCAAAGCCAATCTTTCGACATGTCATGGCAGGAAAGGCACAGTTAACTAAGATCAATGATGATGGCTTGGATTCATTCAGGTGTGACAGTTACTGAGGAACTGGGGTTGTGCAAGACCAGTTCCTTGCTATCCCAAATGCACCCATGCTCGTGACACATGTAGATTATTTGATCAGTGAAAGAGCGTAGAAATTGTTAATATTGTGGATATTAAGCTTGGAACTCACACTTGTCAGCTCATTTCAAAGTATTCAAGTATTGCTCCAGGCTGTGGCACACAGAAGAAACTCACTGAATGAGGTATTTTATGTAAATGCTACTGCAAAGGTAGCATGTGCTGGCTAATTTAAAATGTAAACCCAATTTACTGATGTTAGCCACCTTAGTGGTAAGACAGCCATAGCTTGTACTTTAAATGATATGAACTGTCAAAATGTCCCCTACGATAAAGGCCTATTGATCTGCCGTCGTGCCTCAATTGACATTTATAAAATTGTACAATGCGTTCTTCAAAGTAGTTGTTTCAGCTTGGCTCAGCAAATAGAAGAGGACTGAAATGTGTGTCTGTGGATAGGGCTTCACCGCTGAACCCTCAGACTGCCCCAGGAGTTTTCTCTGAGTTTAATCCTCATCACCACATACGAGCCTGAAAGGCGACTGCCTGCTCATAATTACAACAATCTGAGAGGCAGACAGCACCATCATCATCGGTGCCCACCATAATGTAGGATGTAGTGGGATCACCTGGAATCTGAACTGATTGAGGAGGAAATAGTGCAGCAGAGGAGTGACATCCTGACAACATTTTAGCTGTCTGTTGATGAGAACCAAAATAATAGATAATAATTGAATCATGCAGTATTGGCAATGCACAAAAGGATTTCTGTTTAATGTTGTGGTGCAGTATTTTCTGCCAGTAATGACACCACATTTTGAGCAAAACTACACAAGTATGTGGTTTTATCAGTACCCAGGGGGTGAGTGCCACAAAGACAATGAAGTAAGAAACTGTGGGAATGGAGGATAGCAGGGAGGAAATCAGGAACAGGAGTCTATCACAGAGATGAACACTGGCAGGGCTCTGACAAGGGATCTCACAACAGAAGGAGAGAGGAGAAGACAAGGAGAGCAGCGGGAGGGGAGGGTTGCCTGTTGCTAACGTTGCCGACAGTAATGATCGATAGAAAAGAAAGTTTGATTTGCACAATAAGACCAATAATGAATAGCATCCAGAGGCATTTCAGTACATAGAATATACAGCAGTAACAAGGAGACATACTGTACTGAACACAGAGGGGACGAAATAAAACAACACATCCTCCTGAGTCATCCTGACGTGAGCGGCGCTAATTAACACAAACAGGAACCGCGCAGATGGATGGAGACGGACCGGGGTGGGGGTGAAACGAAAGAAGGGAACACAAGGACTCTCCTCTTGGCTCCTCACTGAGTGCTTAACAATCTCTCCATCATCGTCATGTCATCACTCAATTAAAAGGTTAGGCCGTGTTTACTCTTCCTATTAGCAAGATCTGGAAAACATCAACAAGCACTTATTACCGAGCCTCACTGCCTCTGGGCAAAACCATTGCTAATTTTAGTGCGTGTGTGTGTAAGAGAGAGAGAGGGTGTGGAGGTGATTCTCTGGAGACAATGCACTAATTGTTTTTTTTTCCGCATTTATATCACAAGGAATGTCACCTTTCATTTTAACGGTTCAATGCCTTCAAAGCTGTGTGCTGCTAAGAAAATGCTTTTGTTTTTCTTTTATTCCTTGCGTGACTCATTGATGCGGCAAGATAAGCAAGGCCTACATACTGGTACATCCCTGTAATTCTTTAAAGGAATATTATTAAAAGGAATAGTTTCACGCTATGGTTAATATCCTTATACCACGCTCATGTCTGTCCTGTCAAACTAAAGCTATACCAGGCTACAACATATCATATAGAGAAGTAAGAGAGAGAGAGGGAAGAGTCCCAAACAGCCAGTCTGGCTTTGTCTGTATGCTCATATGTAAAGACAAAAATGTAAAGCTAGGAGATGGCTAGTTTAGCCCAGCAAAAACAGTGGAAACGACTCAACAGCTAACCTGCCCAGTGTGGGAAACACCTTTTCACTTGCAACTTGCAAGTCAGGAAAATGCCGGAAAGTCAACATGAGGTGCACCCCACCACTGAGTCTGCGGCTGGAAATCAGCCTTATCCAGTCAGTTTTACCAGAGTAAGCCTACAATAAGAAAACAGCGTCGGTAAAAATTACAAAACAGAATTGTATTCTGTTTTTATGGTAATGCTTAAGCTATGTAAAGATTTTCATCTGATAGACCTAACCATAGGCTGTGAGTGAACGTTAAAGGGTAAAATTAACAGCAGAGGAACGAAAGTAACTGTTGTTGTAAGTGTTGTCTGTCTTTGTCTTTATCTTTGCAGGAAATACCCAGGGTTAGGGTGAGCCAGACCGACAGAGGTCTCACCAGTCCAGATAAGTATGCTAGAGCATGTCAGGCTGAGGGACAGTGTGTACTACTGGGGTTGCTGAGGCTTGTGGTGTCGACGCCATCTGAAACAGTTACGTAAACAAGAAAAAGAGACGGCACTATATGTGCTCCAGGTTACAGAGCTCACAATAGAGTGTTATCTGATGAGAAAGAGGGTAGGGTCAGAGATGATCTGCTAGAGACTGTAGTTATTTACTATGAGCTGAGTCCTTGTCAGGTAAGCCTACATAATTGTGACAGCTCCTGTCAGAGCATGTCAGGCTTAATTGCTAACGTTCATGGTATAAGGAAAAGAAAAACGGAGTCAGCATTGCATGTTTTTCAGATTACAGGGCTTATCACTGAGAACACAATAACAGAGTTAGTCATCATTCATAAATTACTACACAACATTGTGGCCCTATAGCCTATTGCTTTCAGGTTCAGAGGATTGCCTACAAGCTGGCAAAGACACATTAATGTATCAGTTGTCCAAAGACTGAGGATGCCCGTCAGATGACTGGGAAGGACTAGTTTACCAGTCTCCCAGAGCGGAATCCACATCATTCCCTATATCCTCAGGCCACCAGTCTTTCAAGGGCGACAAGCTTCAATTGTTCTGTTGTTCTGGACTGCCACTGCTTCCAAGAAAAAGATCTGTGGACATTGACCAGTACGGTCAATGTGGAAGCGCCCGACAAAATAATTGCCAGCAGAAGAAGGAGACTGGTTGGAGAAAGGAACCATGGCATTTTCGGTCAATGCTCGGGGTACCAGCAATGTGTTTCCCTTTCCTTGTGACAGCCGTCTTCCTTGACTCAGCTGTGTTGGAAGCTATCTTAGATAGCTAGCCTCGCAGTAGGAGAGCAGATGCACGCTTCCTGCTGTGTAGTGACACGGTTCCTACATGAAACTACTCAAATTAGGGGCCTTAGATAATCTTGAGTAACCAAGTCATGATTTGCTGTTCAGTTTTTCAAACGTATTTTTTGGCACATTGAGTCCCATTTTCTTGGGGAAGAGGCTGGTACTGTATCTCTACAGCTGATATCTGCAGAACTCTACAACTCACACCAAGACAATCCTAGTCTAGTCTGTGGGTATGTCTGTGTACAGTATGTGTTTAGGTTTTTCCCTGTGTGACCACATCGACATGATAAGCGGGTAAATTTAGAAGCAGGTGATAAAATACCTCAGTCCCTTCTGTGTCTCTGAGTCATGCTTCTTCTCCTGTCTGTCTGTCTGTCTGTCTGGCTATGTGTCCCCTTCCCTATCCTCCCATTCGTTGTCTACCCAACTCATCTTGTAGGGTCCAGATAGGCATCTCGCCCAATCTCAGACAGGACACACACACCACCACCACCATCACAGACCACAGTGCAAGTGAGTGTGTGCCTCTGTCTGAGGTTTGCGTATGAGAGTGCATAAAGTTATGTGTGATCGAATCTCAGCACACGAGATAAGGTTGGTGCTGCGATGCCGAAAGTGCAAGAGTGTGTGCTTGCGCGCTCTGCAAGCGCCTAGCGCGTCTACTGTATGTGTGCGAGCGAAGCAGGAAGCACATTACTCCGCAGTACGATGCTGGCGATAAGGGCGGGTGCATGTGTGTGCGTGCTTGTGTGTATTTGTGTGTGTGTGTGTGTCACCAAGGAGGTGGGATGGGGTTCAGTGATAGGACACTCTCATCCATGCTGGTATTCGTGAGAGGCTCCCGAATACCAGGGTGGGATGGGAGAAGGGGGGATGGTGGTGAGGAGTTGTGGCAGGGATATGCCTAAAGCCTAGTGCTTTATCTCTCCAGGCGGAAAAGAAGCCAACAAGTGCAAAACAATGCAACAACATGTCGTGTGTGCTCCCTGTAAGAGCAGCATGCCCTCGAGCCTCTATTCCACCCAGCAGGCAGACCATGTGGCATGTGCGTTTGTCCACTCAAAGCTCACTCATACTTCAAATAGACTTGGACAGAGCAAAACCTCAGGACCATCAAGAACATAAATGGTTAAGCAAAAGCTGACTACTACTAGGATATACAGTAACTGACTAGACATCATTTTTTAAAGTTTTGACATATAAATCACCTAATCATCCTCTGTGAGAGAGAACTAAGAGAGATCAAAATGATTTAAAACTCGGTTTGTTGGTTGACTTGTAGATATAAATCTCTCCTTGGGCCGCTTCCCACTGACCTGTGTACAAACAAATCACAACAGTTTATTAGCTTCCCAGATAGCTAAATTGAACCACACACCCTCACCCAGCTCACATACTGCGTGGAAAGATGGCTCTTGGTTGGCCCGTTTTGGGTTTTGCCAGATCTAGGCCATCATTCCATGTGGTATGTGGGCCGGATTGCCGTGTCTGGTGTGGGCCAGATCTGGTCCACGGCAGTTTTTCTATCTGGGTTGCAAGGCTGCTGAGGCCTGCACTAATTGGCTGGATTTGGGGTAACCCCAAGTCTGAGTTTTCAGTAATACAACACTGGTCAACTTCTTAGAGGGGTACTTTGCTATAGCGACTCATGCTGTACACCCAACCTGCTCTGGACAAAGTTATGTTTGAGATAACAGATCTAACAGACCACCTTCTGATCAATCCACTGGAAAATGGCATGACATGGAGGTTTCTGCACAGATCGCGACAGGTTTTTCCTGTTGGCTGCAAGAATTTTAAAGCCAAGTGCTTTCTTCATAACGATATCATCCTCCAACAGAGACTGCGTGAAACACTACCTTCTTGTTCATGTCTAACATTATAGTTTGCTCTTCTCTCTAAAATATTCTGCTGTCTTTTACGTTAATGCGCTCATGGCTAGACATAGCAAACCAGATTTCTTTCCAATTTTTGTGTTATGTTTTTACTTGATATTGTCTATTGTAGTAGCTAACACTTGTCTTAGTGTATTTGTTTTGTTTTGTGTTGTTAATGATGTTTGTATTAATGGTTAATGGTGCCCCTTTGACCAGGCCTCGCCCCCTAAGAAGTATGCATAATCTCAGTCAAATACATCACTAATATTCATATCGTATTTAATAGTTCAGCTCTAAATGTCTTTAATGAAAGAAATATATTAATTGTCACAAATGATTAAGGACAGACCATGCGTGTTTTTTTAAGCATGGGATGATTTACCAGCTTTTAAACAAACCTACATATGTAATGACATCATGTTCTCTAGTTATAGTGGTACAGCTGCTGGATTGGAGCAGCTCTAGTGGGTAAGAATTTACCTCTAATATTTTTTATTTTTCTGATGAGTCAGCACTGGCAGTCATGTGTGTGTTCTGGGCACATCTCTCTATGTATCTGACAGTATTAGTGCTTTGCGTGTTGGTGTGTGTATGCTGCAGCAGGTGTCAGTAGTGACAGCGGGGAATGTCAGAGCAGACTTTGGCTCAGAACTCAAGTGTGAAGTGACACTCAGTACTTACACTCTCAATTTAAAAGCTGTTGCTTGCAGCTGTTCTTTAACAACACACACACACACAGACACACACACACAGACACACACACACACACACACACACACATAATACACTGGTGTTTGCTCATGAAAATAGTGCAAAGTCATATCCGAGCAAGGAAATGCACGGAGGTATGGTCTATTTCGGTGGTCTTCCAATAAATGAATCCAATAGATTGTTCACTTACGCCTACGGTACATGTTTACCTGACTTTGAATCCGGAAAACCAAACCCAGAAATATATGCCACACCGACTAGGACAGACACACATGCACAATGCTAAACATACACACATGGCACAGGAAGAGTGTGATGAGATGTCTGACGGGAGCAAACAAAAGCTGTGCCCCTAAACAAACATGCAAACACAATGAGCATTTAGAGAGCTGGACACACACAAACACACACACACACTAGCACACACGCACACATGTCAAAGTCCTCTAAGTAGCTTCAATGTAAAGTCACCTTATCTGTAAAACTGTGTGAATCTGTGCATTAGGCAGTTAAACCCAAACCATATCCTTCCTTGTTCCAACTTCTTTTAAGAAGCAGGCTGTGAAGTGTGTGTGTGCGTGTGTGTGTGTTTGCGCGCCGAGTGCACAAGAGGGAGCGTAACAGCCAGTTATGTTATTATTTTTGAAACAAGTATGAAAACAAACAACCAAATGCCTACTGATATGTATGTATGTCTGTGTGTGTATGTATGTCTGTGTGTGTGTGTGTGTGTGTGAGAGAGAGAGAGCGAAATGACTATGTGAAAAATGCAAGAGTGAGTGAGTTTTTGTGTGTGTGTGTGTTTTCTGAGTATCTGATTTGTTATTTTGACAATGAATATAAAAACAAACTTAAGTGTTAAGTGCTTGTTGAAATATGTGTATAAATGTGTGTGTGTGTGTGTGTGCGTGTGTGTCCATTGTGTCCATTTCTAATTCATGTTTTTATATAAAGAGGCTTGGTGGACCACCATAGCACTTAAAAAATACAGAAATAAATACAGTATGTACAAGTTTAAGTGGAGAGAGACAAATAATTCCGTTTGAACTCAAGAAAAGCCAAAGTTTCTCATAAAATGGTTGGTACAAGACTGTGAAAATATGCAAATTAAAATGACCGGAAAAACCTCTGTATACAGTAGGTGGACTGTGAAAGCAGCTTATTACGACCCATAGTTCTTGTAAAGAGGTGACCTCCAGTGGTCGTAGTAATTATTTAGGTAGCATAAGCATGTATATTAGGTTCATCTCCAGTCAGTGCCTGTGACCAAGACACTCAGTGCGTTTACATGCACAGCTTAGTCGGATTAAGGCCATAGTTCGACTATGCCACTCAATTGGACAACAAAAGTATACATGCCGGTGAGAAAATCGAATTAGTGGGCCGAAGCATGTCATACCCCGGTACGATAGGTGGCGCTGTACCCATTTCAACTAGTGGCAATAGAGCCACCTCCGGCTGACCTTTTTAAGTCACCAGCAACAACAAACTCTGCCTCGGCATTCGAGAAAGATGGCGTACGAAGAGCAGGACGAAGTTACAGCTTTGTTCATTTTCGTATGTGATGTACCTGATAATTACGCAAACTAGATTCACAATGGCGCTCATGCTTGCGGTGATTTCAGAGGAAACACGCCGATCTCTCCATCGTGTTGTTTGCTATTTCCGGCAACAACACGACTACATCGTCTCCTTCTACTTCCAGCTCACGGCCCTGGGGAAAAAATCTCGAGCATGCGCAGAACACAAAATCCAATCCGATCTGATGTAACGTATACATGCACGGGTAATGCGAATCGAATAACCAAGCTGACTTAATTCGACTATAGAAATCCGATGCGGCCCGATCTTAGTCAGAATAAGGTGTATACATGCATCTTAAAAATCTGATCATAGTCGGATTAAGTCAGTAATTCGGTTTTCTTGAGTGCCATGTAAACGCACTGACTGGCTAAGATCACAGTTGGTCCTTAGGCGCTGTCCTTGGCTCCCCATTGCTCCTCCGAGATGGAGTAAAGCTAGGGAGCCAGTTGCACTATGGTGTACATTGTATGACATGTGAAAAAAATTAATTCCTCCTCTAAAAGAGGAAGTCAGCTGAAAGAGAATAAGAGCGTCAAAGTCCACGGGGAGGAGAACCGGGCGGATGGTTGGGTTAAACACGCACAGAACTTAAATCCACCAGACCGCTGTTTGTGTCCCGAGTGAAACCAAAAGTCAGTGGTAAGTTCTTTTATTAACATAGTGAAGTCACATTACGTACATAACCCAGCTGAAGTTACGTAGTTTTTTTAACCCAAATTTGAATGTTTTCCTATACCTAACCAAACTTCAAAGGTAGGACAAAGGTCTGATACGCCTGTCGCCGGTATGCCACAACAGTAATCTTGTTTTGGGAGTGGACCTATTCAGTCGTATAGGTGTGAGGATGTTTAAGTGACATCTCAATTAAAAGTCACCGAAACCCATTAACAAAGCGCTGGTCTTGTATTTTAGCCGGCTCACAGAACCGACTTACTTTCCATCGCTGCAGTTGTCAACGTGCCCCTGCTTTTTCCGTGTCGAGGTGACGGCCATGTTGGCACTGTAGTTTTGGTTGGATACCAGAAGGGGAAGGACTACACCTCTAAATACTTTCAATACTTCCTGTTTGCAGTAAAAAAAATAAATAAATAAAAGCCCCAGTCGTTCATTCACTCTCACACACTTTCACACACTAAAGCAAAAATCGCAAAAAGCAATCGGAGCTCCTTAAATTCAAGCCAAATTATGGAGCGCGTGATATCCATCTGCTGGCGTGTGGCACTGCGAGGCGAAAGAGAAGCCGAACAGAGGGATGAACGAGGGCGAAAGGTAAATATTTAGTCTAGTTAAAGTGCTGGTGTTTACGTTAAGAGTAGCGAAGCTGTTTGTTTGAAGCCTTTCTCCCCTTCCAGTGTGTAAACTTGGCTACCAGATAAAGAACGGGCCCTGCTCGCCTCCCAGAGATGAAGAGAAAGCGAGTGAGGGAAGGATAACAAAATAAACACAAAACAAATGAAGGAGTGCTTTTCCAGCGGCTCCTATCTCTATCAGAAACATTTACTGTACCGTGGCACAACAAATAATGAGGTGACAAGTGAGCAAAACATAAATATCACTGCTGCGGACCCACACGGAACACAAAGAGAGGGAAACAAAAACTAAAAAAAAAATGACACAAAGGCAGGTCAACACACCGATAAAGAGATCAGCCGAAGAAAATATGTCATTCCCACGGGCCCTACAGCACTTTATAACTCCACGACCAAATCATTCTGTACAAATATGTGTTTTGGCCGAGGGAGGAATGCAGGAAAAAGGTGATAAAATGAGGCGTTTCTTGAGAAAAAAAACAACAAAAAAAAACACGAGGGGATAGACGAGGACAGACACATGCAGACGGGGGAGAAAGAGAGGCAAAGAGACGGAGATGTAAAGATAGAGAACGGGCCAAAAAATGGAGAGGTTCAGCCGGGCCAGAGATGGAGCGATAGCTCAGCCAATAAAGGTCCAGAGTGCGAAAGAAAGAGGCTTTTCTGTGGAGTTCAGAGAGGCTGTCAATCCAAAAGAGACCACGATCCAACAGAATATTTATTCAGCAAATAGAATGAAAAGAGGGACGAGGAGAGAGGAGGGATGGAGGGATGGATGGAGGGAGGGAAGTTTCTATAAACATGCATGTGAACCAGGGCTGCACAACATGAAGAAACTGCACCTATACAGGTAATGACAATTATCGGCATCTTCTAAAATGAGCCCTCTTCTGGTCTGATAACCAAAAATGTCAAATTTAGAATCAGATCAACTTTTTTTCAGAAATTAACAAAAAATATTACTACATTTTATTTTATATTTTCAAGCTATTATAAGGACAGAGTATACATACTAACATGAAAGCTGGAGCCCAGCAACTCTGACCCTCTTTCTATATCATGTGTCATAGAAACGCATTATGGAATATTGATAAAAGCTTGTTATGGTGTCAACATTAAAGGGTTTTGAAAACCTGAGTCATACTTCCGTATTTTTGGCCACTGTTATGTTATTGTACACACCAAAGCTGTTCTAGAAGATCTGGGAACACGGTGACAAGTCTGAAAGGATGACAAACAAAAGCAAGCAGATCATAAGATCAAAACAAGACAGTTGGTTTTAGAGGAAAACTTCATCTTAGCAGTTAACTTGGTCCAGTGTACTGTAATATTTTCATACATAGAAACCAAATCCAAAACTGCAAAAAGTAAGATGCAATTTTGAATTATCAGGAATTAACCTTTAATGATGGAACTTGTCATTACTACAATGATTTTCAATTAATAGTAAATGTTAAAAACTACAGATACAGGGCCGGATTTAGACATTTCTTTTCAAAGGATGTCTGGGTTAGGGTCGGGGTTAGTCACACTAGCTGACATGGTGCTTTCAAGTTATTTTAGTGTAAAAATAAATAAATATATTAAAAAAGTATGTGCTATCAAGTTATAAATGATGATAAGTGATGGGCCTACTCTCTGTGTCGGAGCTACATGTCCTGTTAAATGCTGGGGTTTTGTTATTTACATGACAAACCTTTGAGCACAGAGGACGTCTGCCTGTTTCCAGGTGGCAAACATTCATGTGGGACTCATGTGGGAAGCTTAAATTAGCGGCGTCAGGCTTGTTTTGGATTTGAACAGAATGCCTGTCGAGTTTGGATCAGGCCCGGTTCTTACTTTTTCAGATGCCAGCGGGTTCGGACAGAAAAATGCGGGGCCGAGCAGCACTTGATGTATGATGATGATGTTGATGTATTTATTGACTCGTCTATTTCCTTTTTTAAAAATTATATTTTAAACATTTTAATTATACCTTCTTCCAAGGTAGTCAGGCATAGACATGGCTGTACTTGAGTGGATGTGTTGGAATTCATTTGTAATGCACTGTTTTGAATTTTACATGTCGGCACTGTGGACTTGTGTTTCATTTAAGAGCCTTCAGTTGCGCATGTGCAAAAGGCTTTAGCAGTGGGTATTTTGTTGACAGCAGAGACTATAAACAGGCTACATGGATGTACAGTATCTGTGTGCAAGTACACGCATGAGTGAATTGGTGCATGCCCGTCTCTCGGCGTATATAAATCTCCTTGCAGTGGGGCTGGGAGGGGTAAGTGCCAAGGTTTTGGAGATTGGGTAGGGAAACGTAAGAGAGACATTACGTTGCATGTTTGTAATATTATCAATCCAATCCAAACATAGTACAAATCTAGTACAAATATTCATTATGTTATGTTGATATTATTTCAGCACTGTGAACACAAAAGTACTTACATTGTGCATCTGTATGACCTTGCAGAGCATATGTGCGCTGATGCACCTCAATGTAGTTACAATGCATGTTTAATTCCCTCTGTCTGCTGTAGTATTCTGTGTGTGTATGACACCCGACGGTACAGGAGGTTCAGTATTACATAGATTTCCTCTTCTAGCAGAGAAGAAAAACATAACTGATGTCTTTGTTTTCTCATATTTTGAAAAGTGAGGAGAAAAAAGATGGAAAATGGTCAAAATCAAAAGAACGGTCGATGTGGGTGTTTTGCACATAAAGGAGTTGGTTTGGAAATGTTTTAGTGGGCGTGACAGACAGAGGAATTGTGTCTTAGACTTTTTTTAATAGGCTTATTAAAAGAAACTGACAACAAAAATATGATAAATTAGGTATTCTGCTTTCCATAATAATGCTAGTGCAATGAATTAATAATGCCAGGTGAACCTCTGCTTTGTAAGTAAATAAAAACACATCACTGGCTGCTGCTCATGAAGATTATTACTTTGAGCGCATATTGTTTTCTGAATGCTGCTAGAACGGGTAAATCAACATTTTTCATCAACTGAGATAATTTCTCAGCTGGACCGTAAGAGAACAGTAGTCTCGTAGTATCTATCTCCAGTGGATATTACGCACTAGATCTTGTGTCTCATCACTAGCTGGCATTGTTTGCGGAACTGCACTTTCTTTTCCCACACACATTCTTCCATACACAATGGATACATTTACGTTTATTGTGTGTTACACACTGCCCTTCATGGCCACAGGAGTGCATGATTGAAAATTCACAGATCACAAAAATGTCTATCAGTAGATCCATTCGCTCAGTACTGAGTCAATAAAGGATCACCCACTCTCAGGCTTTATTGGAGGCTCTTTGATGCTCATGTATTTTGATTGGGAATTAGTTTTCCTCCCCC
This sequence comes from Spondyliosoma cantharus, assembly GCA_900302685.1. Lineage (NCBI taxonomy): Eukaryota > Metazoa > Chordata > Actinopteri > Spariformes > Sparidae > Spondyliosoma > Spondyliosoma cantharus. The sequence goes on from OMLP01019328.1 coordinate 14,868, forward strand.
TTCGACAGTGTCGACCAGCTAAACAAGACCCAGCTGTACAAGCCTGTGATTGCATCTCATCTCCCCACTGTTTGCCCCAGATACCCCACACAGCAGACTTATTGCTCCCTTCATCAGCAAATGCAAGCGGGGCTGCAAGCGGCTAAACAGAGAGGTATCTCAGATCAAGCGGGTTTGTTTTCTGGACACGCAGGGGTGTGTTTGCGATATCAGTAGCGCTTGTGTATGTGTGCCAAAAATCATATTTATAGACACAAAGGTGTGCAGAGAGAGGGTGGTTCTGTCAAAGCACGGGGTGTGCGTTGAAAATAAGACAAAGTAGGACAGATTCAAGCTGGTGTCAGAGCGGCTCACACAGGTCGTGACAGTGCATGAGAAGAGCGAGGAGAAAGAGAAAGAGCGCTCCAGCTTTTTTGCCCTCAGCGAGCCTGCACATTCTCCAGATAGTTGGGTGGCTCGTATGAAAGGCACTCGCGTGGCGGGGCAGCACGCTGATTCAGCTGCAGGTTATTGTGCCTCAAAGACGCTTTCTTACAGTAAAAATATTATGATACATCTGCACACATTTAGCCCGCAGCCATACGCACACTCACACAAACACAAGCCTGTAGACATTTAAGTAGACACACGCACACACACACACACACTCCTACATCAAAAACACACCTCACACGTCTGAGAAGAGAGGAGCCTTGGAGAGCTGTCAGACGTGCTAAAATGCCGGGCTCTCAAAGACATAAAATCTCTATCTGCACGTCACCAGCAGCCCATCAGACCACAGGGGAGGCCTATT
>OMLP01019329.1:14237-24905 GCA_900302685.1 Spondyliosoma cantharus
CCCCCCATTTAGTAAAAGTAATGAAATTATGTTGTGAATTAAAAGGGATATAAAAATCCAACATATTTTTGAGCATATTTCATGAAATAAAAACATTAAACATATCAATCCAAAAGGTTTCTAAATGCAGAAAGAAAATACTCCTTTACACTCCACAACCACAACTATGTACATATGTTAGCTTTTGAGATATGCTCATTTTTATAAGTACAAAGGTGTTTTTTTTATCTACTACAGAAATATTTTCCCAGTGCCAGCTTGGTATTTTTGCCTATTGTGATGTTGTGATTTTACTGAATTTATAGAACTACAAAATATACTATAGTCAGAACTGCAAAATGGACTATGATCAGAACTATTATTTCTCTTCATCTCTGACAACTTTCAACCTGCTCCTTTTCTACCACTCACTCCACATAACTAAAATAGTAAAGTCATCACAGTTATACAATGTGACAAGGCAGTACAGACTCTTGGCTTTCTGCTGCAGAAAGAATGAATGCTCTCGGTGTTATGGCTTTAATTTCAGATAACAACAACGATCTACCGCGGCCAGTTGAAGGCTGCCCGTGGGAGGTCCGTTCTCTTAGGCAGCATACTCCCAAACAGCCTGGGTCTACTGAAAGCTCCTCCTTGTCTGTAGGATTGCATGAAGATGCCTGTGACTTTGAGCCATTATAGAGGGCTCATGAACACTGAAATGTAGATTGACTTGTAAATCAGTCTCAGCACCTTTAAGAACCAACAGGGGGTGCTGTTGTCTTGGATTGCATCTCATTGACACATGATGCTCTTGCTAACTCTCAGGCGTCTGCTGAAGACCATCGTCATGGGGCAGGTGTTGTCCCTGCTGATCTGTGGGACAGCAGTGAGCTGTCAGTACCTGGCAAACGCCGGGGTGCAGACGCCCATGCTGCAGAGCTTCCTGAACTATGCCCTGCTGCTGCTCGTCTACACGACCATTCTCTGCACCCGCAAAGGTCAGGAAAACTAGACTTGCATATGTTGTCAGTGAGTCAAAACCCGGAGATAAACAAAGGTTTCCTTCAAATTTTAACATTCAGATTCTTTCAAACGCGTGCTGTCGCATGAAAATACGTTGAGAGTTACCAAAACACTCAAATTGACAAAAACAATGAGCTGAAAAAGCATTACATCTCTAGAGTTGATGGAAACAATTCTCAGAAGGTTCATCACCAGGAGCAACCCCTTGCATGTCACAATAGTAAATTGAATTATAAGTGGTTTAAATTTCATGGCAATTTGTCATAAAATGACACAAAGAATGTCTCAAAGTTGCTTTGAATTTTTTCTACTCTGACGTAAACCTTTTTGGTTTCCACAGGTGACAGGAACATCCTTCAGATTTTAAAAACCAAGTGGTGGAAATATTTGGTGATGGGTGTGGCAGATGTGGAGGCAAACTATGCAGTTGTAAAGGCCTACCAGTTTACCACCCTGACAAGTATACAGGTAAGGGACAAATAGCATTATCTTAACAAAAGTAAAAACTCTTTCAGTACCTCTTTATCAAGATGTAATCACAAAAACATGCCAAGCCAAACAAAGTACTCAACTCTGCCCCACTGAGCCAAAACGCAGCAACTACATAGTTGTCATTCCAAATGAGGACCAGAATCTGACTGTTTTTAATAAAATATTAGCATAAAAACAGTCATATCTGCTGTTTTGTAACAGAAAAATAATCAACACATATCAAGAAAGCAATTGTTTGATTTGCTTCTTTGAACAAAAATGCCCAAAATTCACAGGTGTCTGCTCAAATTATTTGCTGTGTCTTTTGTGATAGTATGTCACATATCACTGATATATTCCCGTTTATATATTTCACTTTTGCTTTGGAGATGAAGCTGTGAGCAAGATATGTAGTTTGTTATCTTAGCAGACAAAGCAGCAAATCCACACACTGGAAAACCCGTAACCAGAACATGATTTGCATTTTTGAAAGTAAAAAAAGGCAAATATTTGCTTATTCATTTGTTTTCCGTTGTTCAGGATGTGAGCAGGAAGCAGGATGTTTAAAGAAGATAACCTGTTTGAATTAGAGGCCATAAATCAATATATACGATACACGGATAGATGGTTATTCACAGTCAGTCAGTACACGTAATGCCAGTGTATCATTGTGTTGTTACTGTGTGTTTCAGCTGCTGGACTGCTTTGTGATCCCCGTGCTGATGGTTCTTTCTTGGTTCTTCCTGAAGACTCGCTACAAGCTGGTCCACTTCATAGCTGTGACGGTGTGTTTGTTGGGGGTGGGGGCCATGGTGGGAGCTGACATTCTGGCTGGAAGAGACCAGGGATCCAGTAAGGACACTCTTTAATCATTTATACTGTATCTGTACAGTTGTGAAAGTTAGCACAGTATATAGCGCTGACTCGTTGAGCCGTTTGTAATTGATGAAAATATTAAAACATGTTTTACTGTATCAACTGTCTATCAATAGCTGAAAATGACTGTAAATACGTACGCAATTCTGGTGTAAGAAAATATTATCATCATTATCTCCTACAGTGTCTATCTCTAACTGCCCCTCTGTCTCTCTCTGTGCAGCCAGTGATGTGGTGCTGGGAGATGGGCTGGTCCTGCTCAGCGCCGTCCTCTATGCTGTATCCAACGTGTGCCAAGAGTACACAGTGAAGAACTTGAGCCGAGTCGATTTCCTGGGCATGATGGGCCTCTTCGGGACTGTCATCAGTGGCATACAGCTGTGAGTTATGCAAATACACCACTGCAGTCGAATATTTAACTTGAGATCTTTAGATAGAGTTACAAGAAGGGTTGGTACTTTTAAGGGCACCGAACAAATTACATACATACAACTTGAGTACTGCTTCACATAAAATCACTCTGTGCTGGATTTTGGTACCTCATAGCTCATCTTTAGAGTATAGAAAAGAAAAGAGAGAGCAAGACGTCAACCCTGTAACAATGTCACATGAATGTCTACATGAACGATGAGACATCAACATCTTCAGCAATTTGTTGTTGGAGTTACCTTTTTTTTTGCTGTCTCGGTCAATGTTATCTGAGCATTTTTTACTCGCGTTAGTCAAAACTCAGCCACTGGCTGCATCCAGATTCCTTAACAACGTGCTGTTTTGTACACTAAAACAATATGGGAGGTTTTTTTAGTATGTCTGAAACTGTAGTATGAAACCAATAGTATGTGAAAGATTACATTATTCTTGCACTTCTGCAGTGCCAACAACACAACAAAAATGCCTGTTTCTCATGTTCAGATGAGGAGAACAGGATACTGCAACAGCATATTGCTGCCCTTTACTGTTTGTTATTAATGCTCCTTTTGACAGTTACTTTTTTTAACAGTCCAATATGTGCTGGTATTTCTTTTATTTTAATCCTTTTATTTTAGCTGGAGAAAGAGTAAAAACACTTTCTGCTTCCAGGTCTTTAAACAGCTTTCCTCCTTCAAAGCAGTCTCGGTCATATTTGGTGACTTGTTTTACAATTGAGGTTACATTTGTGTTAAGGACTGAATGTAAATTTGAACAGTATCCCACCGTAGTTACAAGGAGCTGAGAACACTATTAATACTCTTAATTTAAGGACAGCCTATTTGTTTTGGCATTTTTTAAAATGATTTCTGTATGTTTCAGAAGAGAAGTACTACAAAATAAAACTCAGTAGTCTTTTGCAGATATCTTTGGCATCACCATGCAGGGCACATTAGTGTCTTATTCAGTATGACCAGATAAATAACTTTGGACAGACAGTCAAAATGACCAAAAATGACAACAATGTAGGTGCCAAAAGGTTGCCAACCTAAAGAATCCTTTCAGGTTTCATCTCCAGTACATACATGCATTTTTATTTATTTTTTATTTTTACAGGTTTCCATATTAGTCACTCAATGTACAACAAACCTAAACCGGAACTGGATAGTGTTTCTATCGATCCAACTACTCAAATACACCACCATACTACAAAAATACACATAGAACTTCATGCAGCAGTACCTTTTGTTTGGGCTGAATATTTGTTGTTTTTACTTTAATTCTAGTGTAAAACAAACTGTTTTGCTTGGTGTTGCAGAGCTGTTCTGGAGACTCGTGAAATAGCAGCGATAAAGTGGGACTTTCACATTTGTAAGTTAAAGTTCTTTCTGAGCATTTGATGACATCAGTGGAACAGAATAATTACTTCTGATGGTGTTTGATTTAAATTTCTCCCATTCCTCATGTTTCTGCAGCCATGCTGTTTGCGCTCTACGTCCTGTGTATGTTTGCGCTGTACAGCTTCATGCCTGTGGTGGTGAAGATGACCAGCGCCACTGCCGTCAACCTCTCTCTGCTCACCGCCGACCTCTTCAGCCTCTTCTGTGGCATCTTCCTCTTCAAATACATGGTGAGCACATCATGGTGTTTAATCCTTTTGTTGCCTTGGAAACTGTAAATGTTACGTAATGTGTGTTACAGAGGAAATGCATTCTTAAATCATTCCTGGAGATAAGAAGTTTCAAAAAAACCAAACATGTTCTTGATTTTCTTTTCATTTTCAGCAGCAGGAAGCGATATAAGTGGTAGTTGATGAAGGTGCTGAGTAAGATTAGTTGTCAACTATTAAATTAATTAAACCGGTGTATCGCAAATTCTGATTCCAGCTTCTTGAATGTGATTATGTTCCGCTGTCTATCCTCCTCTGTTACGGTAAACTGAATATCTTTGGGTTATGAACAAAACGAGACATTTAAGGATGCCATCTCGGGCTTTGGGAAAAAACACTGAGATTTTTCTAGTCTAGTCTTTAGCAACTATTATTTTCATTATCAATGAATCTGCTGATTATTTTACTATTATTGTGTTGTCTAAAAAGAAAAAAAAAGAAGAAAAATGCTCATCAGAGCCCAGAATGACATCTTCAGAATGCTTCTTTTGTTCAAAACCAAATGACTCGTCATTCACTGTCATGAATGACAAAGAAAAGCAGCAAATCTTCCCATTTAAGAAGCTGGAACCAGCAAATGTTTGACATTTTAGTTTGAATAATGACTGAAATTGGCAATTATCAAAATAGTTGGTAATTATTTATTTTTTCTATCAACTGATTGTTGCAGCTCTAATTCTAACCATGTATTTAATCCAGCAATCCATCCAAAACAGTACACTGTTCAAAATCCATTGTTAGAAAACTTTTGACATAATTTCTCTTCCTGAAAATGTTCCCAACATCTCTGTCTCGTGTCTCCTCCTCAGTTTTCCACCCTGTACATCATCTCCTTTGTCGTCATCACGTTGGGTTTCGTCATGTTTAACGCCGTTCCAACATACTCTGCTTTACCGGACTCCGGTGAGGACGACCCCGCTGAAGCGTCTGGTGAGCGCACCGCTGAGAGCTCCTCAGACCACCTGCTGTCAGCAGACAGAGAGACAGCCATCGTCTCACTGTGACTGAAACTGACTGAAGAGAGAACGTCTCTGTTGTCAGAGAGGATTTATTGTTACACAAGTACACATTTTCTTGTACTTGTACTGTTTTAGTATTTAAAAATGCACCCGTATGACATCTTGTCGTGGCGATTAACAGTTTGATCATTCCTATTTGTTACGTCATCAAATATCTGTTACTGCACTTGTCATGTTGTGTTAAGCACAGAAAATGAACCGTTAGAACTATTTATTTTGTATGAAAACTGATCAGTTAGCTGTCAGTCCGTTACAAAACTATTTAACTACTTACAATCCTTTTTTGACCACTGCATCATGTCATTTCTTTTAACACAGGCCAATCACAAAGTTTCTTTTATCAGTTGTTGCTGTCAGTTTCTTATTTGGTAATAAGACAGTCTGTAAATCTCACGTCTTTCTTCGCCTTGTATTGCCAAATGTCAATCATCATGTTAACATGAAGCAGTTTGACTTTTTTACTATTAAATTAATTTTATATTGCTTTGATTCTACATCATTTCTCAGTATCTTTGCACTTTGACTGCATTTTGTTCTTTTACATAAATAATAAGTATAGTGCACCCTGCCTCAGTGCGGCAACAGTGAGGTTCCGGAAGTGAAAATGCCATTCATATTCTGCATAGAGATTTGGATTATTGGCCATAATGTCGTAACCATCCAAAGTAGACTTACCACGAGCTATGAGATTGTGAAACGATGGTATATGATCCTGTAAAAGCCACACGTCCGTATGATATCAACCTTGTTTTAAGAAAAACATGTTTTATTCGCGATGTCATGGAAAAGCACTACACTACCCACGATCTTATAGTGTAACAGTGACGTCTCTGATTGGGGGAGCTCGCTGTTACCATGGAAATGTTTACTGAACCCGCAAATTTCATGTTCGCTAGTTACTGCTAACACTGAACTCGTTTACCACAGAGCTACCATGATTTCACCTTCTGACTTACTGCGATGGCTCGGTTCCAGGCTTAAAACTCTTTATATAAGGATTTTATGAAACGTCAATGGAGTAAATGAATGGCAAATTCACTTCCGGAACCGGAGCCGTTAAAAAAGTGGGTGGTCACTGTTGAGCTCTATAGCATCGCTAACTTGCTTGCTTACAACAGCTAGCATTACAGGTCACCTAACGTGGCAAATTCTTACAGATAGTTCCTGTAATAGATGTCATGTTCAAAAGTACAATGCTCTACTTTAATCAGGGTAAATGGGTATGATTCTACATGAGATACAACAAAGTATTTTTGGCTATTTATTCAGTACAGGCAGAACAAGGATCTTCAGATATTTAAGTGGCACAGAGGTGTTGGCTACTTCTCTTACTCTACACCTGTATGACGAGTGTTTTCAAGTTATAATCTAATTATTTTCAATATCCTTACTGTAAATCATTTTATGAATGCCTCGTTCACTGAAATGTTCCAGTTTGCCAATGTTGGCTAGCTACGTTTTTTGGAAAAGTCATTTCATGTATATATTTATTTACATTTTGCCATATCTCTTGTCTAAACAGGAATTAACCTTCTGTTTGAACACTTGCTTCATCATTTCTCATGTCCCTGGGAGAGGAAAGGAGAAAAAAATCTAGGTTTTGGTTCACAAATTAATATTCATTTCTTTGACTGTGAATTATTAGATATTCTAATTTATTTTAGCCACACAGTTATTCACATTATACCATGTGTGAAGTTAAGAGAGGAAATGTCTCTTGGTTTGAACTAACAGCTCATAGACATCTTAAAATAAAACCGGGGTATGGAGGAGTCCCTGAAGTCCCCAGTGCCCCCAGTGTAAGTGACGCCTGTGGTCTTGTTGCACAGCCATCATTCTCAAAAGGCAAAAATGTTGGTTCAGTTTCCGACCACAGCAGCTGATGCGGTCAGTCCTGTGGATTCAGTAGTTTTACTTTTACTTTCAAGCTGCTGGACAGCCTGACAATTTCATGGAAATGACACTGGAGACAGCTTCTAGTTAAATGAACCTACCATAAACAGGTGCTAGGCCCCAGTCCAGGGGAAACCAGGACACATGCAGCATGCGGTTATTCCCCACTCTTCCCACTCCAGGTTCAAAATGAGCAGTTTATTTGGCTTCGAGGGCGAGCAGTGCCCAAAACAACCAACATAGAAGTGCTAATCAGCCCTAAACTTACCTAACAAAGAAAAAACTGAAATGCAAATAATTGACAAACAACTCACCTGATCTCCTCACCAATAAACACGAGAAAAATATAAAGGCGAATAAAAAAGGCTTCTCTCTCCTACTGTCTGCTACCACTATCTATTTACAGGCTGTTATTTAGAAAATACAGAGAATACACTTCACAAGCTCTTCACCAAACTGTGCAATTCAAAAACTTCACAATTTACAAATCACTCAACAGGCTTGCTGCTAGTTATTCACAGAGGGAGTAGGGAAGAGGGTGAGGAGGGTCATCAGCTAGGGTTTAAGAAAGGTGCTGTAATTTCTCTGGTCCAATCCAGAGGGAGCGGTCAGCTCGAGAGGACCAATCAGGAGGCCCAACGTGTTTCTACTTCACTTCAAACACACCAATAGTACACACACACACAAACTCAGTGCGGTGAAGAGAGGAAGATTAGCAGCAACACATATACACATATGATCAGGGTCATAACACAGGAGACAGCTCTGCTGGACAGAGTGGCCTTTTTCACAATTACTGCTGTTCAATAATTCTGCTGTTTAACAGCATCTGTATGCATGGACAGTGGAAGTATCTGTGGGAGAAATGTGTTTTAAACCTTAACAGATTTTAACATATTTGATTGGTGATTATATACATATGTTCTGACTCACTCCTGATTCATTAATGGACCTGGGGCCTCATTGATAAACGTTGTGGAGAAGGAGAAGGCGGACGCCACTTCTTAAGCAAAGGAGAATAGGAGAATGTGTTGTCCTCCAAGAAACCCTGACCTCCATGTACACACATAAACTGGAGTAATGAGAAACTGCGACTCCGACAGCAGAAAGATAAATAACAGAAAAAAATGTTTACGATTGATACAATTGTGTAAGATAAATCAAAACTTTACTTCTAACCTGTTATATATGGAGTAGTTTATTTGCAAAATTGATAAACACACTTGACGCACTCTGGAGTGCACACACACACACACACACACACACACACACACACACACACACTTAACATGATTAAGGATAATAAATACAGACTAAGGTATCTTTTTTGCAAAATAACTCATAAAATGTTCTTTAATAATCTATAAGGCAAAATGTTGCCAAATGTCTGAACACAGCAGCTGACGCTGTCAGTTCTGTGGATGCAGTAGTTTCACTTTCACTTTCAGGCTGCCTGACTGCCTCTCTAAATCTGGTAGGACATACTGCCAAATTCCTGGAGGTGAGATTGGAGACAGCTCAGGGTCGTGAAATGAACAGGAGACAGCTTTGGTAGACATTTGAGAGTGTCCTTTTCCATCTGTGCAGTAATCACGCTGTTTAATCTGTGGAGTCAGTTTACTGGTGATGAGCCAGTATGAAACTCATTAAGGAAACTGTGGGAGGTCATCATTACAGTCCGGCTGCAGCAGGTATAAATACACAGAGCTCAGAGAGAAATCCAACATTTGCCTCTCAGCAGCTGAAACCCTGGACTGCTCTTCACTGAGTATCCTGACCGGTGCTGGACACATTATTCATTCACTGAGGTAAGGGTCTGTCTCAACATGTGGACAGTTGACTGTTTCAGGCTGTTTCTCAGAATTGTTCCTTTAAGGTACTTTAGATTAGTTGCATCAGCATTTGCAATTGTCAAATCAAATCAGCTTTATTTATATACAGCAAAATCACAATCACATTGCTTCAATGGGCTTTACAATCTGTACAGTGAACGGCATCCTCTGTCCTTAGACGACCCTCAATTGGAGTGAGGACAAACTTGCGAGTGCTATGGGTTCAGGAGGTTCAATGCCTGCAGGGCACCGTCAGTGCACCATTGAGATTGCAAATAACAGCTCTCACTACACCCTCTGTGATGTCAAGTAACTGCATTTTTTCCCTGTTTCTTTTACTGAAATACATTTTCCATACACAAAATGTATTAATATTTTTCTACTTTTTCTAGTGTTTACCTCTACAGTGGGTTCTGTGCCTTACCTTTGCCACAACTGATTGAGGCATCTTCATCTGCAAGGGCTCTGTTCTCCAAGACTGGCGGCACTGCTACAGGAGCTGTTGGTGTCTTCACCTATGATCTCTACGACAAATCTAAAGGACAGATCGATGGAAGAATAGCTGTCATGTTCTCTGCCCCCTTTAATTTCAACCTATACTCCAACTTGTACGCAGTGGGAGTCTTTGAAAAGAGCAAAGCATGTGATTATGATCTTTATACGCATATGTACTACACCACAGGTGACATGTTTCCCAGAAAAGCAGCAGGCAATGGAATTGTTCACAAGAGCGGTCCAATTTCCATCACGGCATCGATGACAGACAACTGGCAACCTATTCTGAGCTTAGAAGTGACAGACAAATGAGAGAACTGAGGGGAGATAACATGTAGATTCATTCTCCTGCAGTCTCCCAACTACACAATTTGTGCATATCCAATAAATCTTCCTCTTAAACTTTTTGACATGCCAATGAATGAGGACCTTCATCAACAACTAGCAGAATACTTTTACTAAATAATATTGGGGTCATTTTCCATACATTTTGAGGTAATTATTGTTATAGCCCTCCAGTAGGCCCACCACCCGCAGGAGGGTTCAGAAGGGGCTGGTGCATTGTGGCGACCCAATCCCCGGACGTTGACTCTAGCCATGGGGACATGGAATGTCACCTCGCTGGGGGGGAAAGAGCCTGAGCTCGTGCGGGAGGTTGAGCGGTACCGGCTAGAGATAGTCGGCCTCACCTCCACGCACAGTCTGGGCTCTGGAACCCAACTCCTCGAGAGAGGCTGGACTCTCTTCTACTCTGGAGTTGCCCGCAGTGAGAGGCGGTGAGCTGGTGTGGGCTTGCTTATAGCCCCCCAGCTCAGCCGCCATGTGTTGGAGTTTTCCCCGGTGAACAAGAGGGTCGTTTCCCTGCGCCTTCGGGTCGGGGATAGGTCTCTCACTGTTGTCTCGGCCTACGGGCTGAACAGCAGTGCAGAGTACCCGGCCTTCCTGGAGTCCCTGGGAGGGGTGCTGGAGAGTGCTCCAACCGGGGACTCCGTCGTTCTAC
>OMLP01019332.1:9408-35665 GCA_900302685.1 Spondyliosoma cantharus
CATATATATACATATATATATATATATACATATATATATATGTATATCATACAGTAAAAGGATACAAGCCCCTCTACATTACATTTACTGTCTGTCTGTCCGCCCGTGTGTCCGTCCACCCACCTACCTACAGAAACAGACACAGATGCAAATTGCTGCAACATTATTGGTCTCTGGGGCTCCTCCAAGAACCGTTTCCATTGTTCAGAGTGGAGCATTTGATCAAAAATGATCATCACACACACACACAGCTCTCTTAGTCCTAATGGTTCAGCCCCCAGTGTACATCTACAAAATCTTTGCCCGTGTTCACACGTCTGCTGGACATTAAAACACAGAGACAATCTGTGATGCAAAGGATGGTGGTGGGCAGGGAGGAAAAGCCCTTTACTGAAGGTGCCAGAACCAGTTCTTCTGTCTGGAGATTAGTGTTGCGCAACTATATTATCATTGAGCAACATTTTCAGAAAATGTGGGAAGGCTTCAAGATTTAAATGATCCAGATGTGAAATGTAGAGTTTTATGACAGAATGTTGTTGACGTTGTTACGAGAAATGACCCCCACTGCAGATGGTCCTTAAAGAAGTATTTCTGTGCTGGGAAGATGGCCGTTGCACACAACAGGACTGTTTATGTAGTAGAAAGATAAAAGAAAATAATTTTAACTGGTGCTACATGAACGCTAAACCACCAGAACGGACTGTGCTGCAGCGGACCAATAAAGACACTCTGCTGGGTGACGTACTGCGAGCTGGGCGGTACTTTGTATTCACCTGGGCAAACAATGGGCCCCATCTTACACCTAGCATAAAACGGCACACAGTGCAACAGACCTTTGCTTTGAATGGACTGAGGATGCTGACTGCAGTATTAATGAGCTGTGACCCCCTTGCTGCTTGACAATCAAGTACTTGAAGCATTTGACCCCTCCCACCAAAACTTCACGACAACAGACGCATTCCAACTACAGAGTGGGTGACTTGCTGACCTACAGGTAGAAGGTAGAAAAAAAATATTAATATCTCTTGGTCTGGTACTTTGCATTAAGAAGAGATATCCATATCTTACAAATGACCCCTTTGATAGTTTAGAGATTTTCTTGCAAAGTCAAATCAAAATGTCTGCTGAAATGAAAAGATGAGCGCGAGCACAGACAGAGCAACCTTGTAAACGGTTTATTGTCAGGATCATTCATTTCTTAGTTTAACACATGATGCAATGAAGAAACAACTTCATAAATATGACCGCCTGCGTACATGAGTCCACGTTACAAAACACAGAGGTGATAATAAACATTTCAATGCACATTCAACACCTACTTCTTACAGTCTCAGTTCAGAGCTCTGATTTAGCAGTATGGATATAAGATGAACACAGCAGATATGTGTCTTTAAACCACTAAAATGGGTTTTACTGGGGCATTTATCAAATCTGCAGTCCCTGTGCTTCAAAGTGCATGAGAGCTGAATTTCTAAAAATCCGGACAGAGCTGTGAGCGAGCTTCTGACCAATCAACCCGACAGCTCCATCAGGTGTGAAGTCAGATGCAATACTGTTTTCCTCTCCAAGGCACATTATGAAGTTCTTCTGAATGTCAGTCATGACCACACTAACATGCTACTGTTAGGTCACAACGTCAGGAAGGGTTCTGTCACAACACGATCCAACAACTCAGCTCTGTCAGCTCTGAGCATCTGTTGTTGTGTTCACATTGAAGATAAATGATTTGATGAGCTTGGTAACACTGACTAAAACATCCACACAAATATGATTTCAGGGCTATTGTACAACAGGGACAGAGGTATTTACTGACTCTTCACTGAGGTGTTTCACACGCAAGGAAATCACATTTTTGTTTCTATCATTTCATCTCAGACGTGCAATTTAAAGCAATTCCTGTTACATTACAAAAGAAACGGAGAATTCCCCTGATAACAAGGACACAACAGCAAAGGTTTCTATCAAACTCTACTAAAATCTACAGTAAGAATAACAAAATAAAGGCACATGTACAGCGGCAATCCGTCTTTTTTTTCTTAGTCCTTTTGTTGTGGCTGAGAGGCTAGCAGCAGAGCGGCATTGTGCAGTTGGTTGCTGCCCACTCCTCCCATCCTGTGAAAGATGGCTTCTCATTGGTCTACTGGTCGGCTGCCGTGACGAGCTCAAACCACTGTCTGAGTGCGTCGCTCAGGGTTTCCGGCAAGGAGTTGACATCTCGCAGGATGACGTAGAAGGGGAAGGGGAACTCTTCCATGTAGGAGCGGATCTCTGGCAGTTCGCCTGGCCCTTTGAATATGGGCACCTTGATGTCCAGTATGGAGTCCTGCAGCACAGCACCATGGTTTACTTACACATTGTGTGTGAAGATTTAGAGAATAATAAGGTCAAGTTTTTCTTTACTTACCCGAGAGTTGGGGTTGTCAAGCACCACGAAGATGATGAACACATTTGCACTGCGTGCTGTACGCACAGCTGCCATCACCCGCTCCTTCCCCTCCAGGAACAACCCCCTGCCATCAGACACGATGACCAGCAGCTGGGCTGTTTCTGTGGACAGAGCTCAGAGGTCAGACAAACAGCGGAGGGTAACATCATAACAGGCAGCTGGTCAACGCAGTTAAAATTGGCTTGTCTGCATGAGACAAGTCTTTCAACACCCAGCAGTGACATCATGGTGTACGGATGGAGTACACAGATCTTTAACCATCGGAGGTCAGTGAACGTAGTGGTTCCACACCAAAAACTTCAGAATTCTGACTTTAAAATACTAATTTTGAGAAAAAAAAGTTAGAATTCGTACTTAAACTCACAAAGCCAGAAGTCAAATACTGCAGAAATTTACTAGTTCTCACTCGATTTCAGCGTTCTGTAACCTGTACTGGCCAGCTTGGCTTGCAGACAGCCCAAAGTGAGAGTGAGAGGCAACAAATTTAACTTTTGCTACCAAGACACAGTGTCCGTAAACTGCACAGCACACAATTACTGCTCTGTTTTTCTACTGAACTACACAGCTTGAATAATTACCTGAGTTTATAGATCCAGGAATCTGCTGCCGTGCTGCTAGAAACATTTTTGTGGAGGTCTCCAAAAACTACAGAAGAGAGTTGCGAGAGAGAGAGAGACAGAGACAGAGACAGAGACAGAGAGAGATAGATCTTTCATTGAAAGCCAAAAGATGGATGGAGCAATGCAATGCTACAAACTTTGCATACAGAAGTGTCATTGACATAATGGACTGCCTTCCTGTCGTTTGAATTTGCAGCATTAAATTGAATTCATTATTTGCAGCATCACTGTTCTCTTTATTAAATGGTTTTGGTTGTTTGTATGTAATCCTTCTGTATTCGTCTCGTGTAAAGAACTTATTACATAAGTTACATTACATGTGCTATAAAAACAAACTGCATTATTGTTAACTGTCAAACTTCTGGAGAGACCACAGATAGATCCATTTACAGGTGGGTTTGAAGTGTCAACCTTCAGCATGTGGGTGACTGAATATTCATTTTTGGGTGAACTTTTTCTTTAGTATAAGCTCTCAATCAATATCCTCAAGAAACATCTTGCAGGACTGAAGCATTTTTCAAAGATAGCAACTTGTTTATTTTCTCTTCCTATAGGAGTGTACAGCAGACATCTTAAATTAATCAAAACTCATTAAAGACTGTTAAAAAAATAAACTACATGTATTATTTTCAAACAGATGTCAGGAATAAAAGGAGCAGTACAACAGAATCCCCACCTGTGCTATTCTGGTCTTCTTCTGCTGGAACTGGCAGAGTCTGAGGATCCGAGCCCCCGACTCATCGTTGAACTGCTGCTGGAAGGGGTGGAGCAGCTGCACCTGCTCGCCAAAACTGCACACAAGTAGGTGTTAAAGGTTCACTTCACATCAAATACAAGTATACGCAGCATGACACCACAAACTGTACATATCAGTGCATTTCATTTCCTACTTGTACTGTGTTTTTACTTTTGTTTGGAGGTCTACGTGTTTGTCATCAGTTCTTCTCTATCTTTACTGCATCACACTGAACATGTGTGACCTCACCTGCACACAGACACTTGTCCCACCTCCAGCAGAGTGAGAGCGTTGATTATCACTGCCAGAGATTCAAAAGCCAGCTGCACCACACACACAAACACAGCAATAGTTTATTTGGACACATTCAACCCTATTTTCTACTTAATGTAATCATTAGGATAAGTATGTCAGGTTACATAACCGGGCTCTCTGACCTGTTTGGAGTGGTTGTCCACCATGCTGGAGGAGTCGTCGACGGCCAGACAGATCTGGTACTCTCTCTTGCTGGGCTTAGTCCTCCTCAGCCAGATCTTGTCTTTCCTGAACTGACTGGCGATGTAGGGGATCACCTTCCTCATGTTCAGACGCTTCCCTGTGCGGTAATCACCTCTGTGGAACATCACACATTAGCAACAGAACAATGATTTAACCTTTCCAATAGAACACAGGATATAGTGAGTGTGTTGTTGCTGACTTGAGTTTGGCGGCCTGCGTGGGCTCCAGGATGAGGCGGAGCTGCTCACACAGCTGCTGGGAGAGAGCTGAGGTCAGACTCTGGTACTGGTGCCACATGGAGGCTGCTGCACTCTCCTGGAACACATCAGCCAACAGTTACAACCTGGATTCACACCGTCTGAACGACATAGTAAGACTCTTGATGTTATGAAGACAGCCATTTGAAATATTTAGAACGTTTATGATTTATCAAACTGCTCTTGTGTATGTTGAGGTAATAGAAAGACATTTTCAGAAAAGCATGCATAAGAACTTGATTCTGAAGACTACATGTGTCCAAAATAACTGTTTGAGGTGAAAGACACTAGTCTTTTTCACACAGAGACTCTGCTTTATTATCAGCAGAGGTTCGCCAATTCAGCACCGTTGTTTGTTCACACCGAACCAAGCAGCTCCGGTGTAAAGACGCACCAGTGTGTCAATTCATACAGCGAGCCAACGCTGCAGATCCAAAAGAGGCGTGATGGTACACGTCATGATGATGACGTCTGTGTGTGTGTTTTCAAGGTGTCCTCCTGTCAATCCAAACATGTACCTGCTGACAGTTTCTAATCATATGGATGCTGTTATAATGTGTTGTGATTGAGATCCTGACCATCATGCATCCTGGAAAGTATCAAAGGTAATCTTTCGCTCTAGATTACATAATTACATAAGTCTTGGTCAGGAAGGCTGACGGTTGCGATTTTTTCCAAAAACACTACCAGTTACCACATTACTGTGATTTGGTCCTGTAAGGTTGCTTTGTGGGTTGAATTGTGAGACATTTCTTTTTTATTTGATGAGTGATGGATCTATTTAGCCGTCAGGCTGTGAGCACCATCAGTTCTGCGCCTCTGGCTTTTCCATTCTCATTCACATCCAGCAGTTATGGAGCAACATGATCACTCATTTGAAGTTGCGTCCACCTGATGAATGGAAGGCCAGTATTCTCTCTCTTTCAGCTCTGTTTTTGTCTCTATCAACTCCTGGGGGAAACATCTGCCTCTTGAGCTGCTAACTGCTCCACTATGTTCAACAGCTTTTCTTTTATTTCCCATTGAAGTGACTCATAAATTGCATATTTGCCTATTTTGGCAAGGGAGGGAGCGGTAAGGTCACTCAGTGCTGCCTGAAGCTGGCATGGTGCATATGTTTAATGAGGGTGTGTGTGTGCAGGTGCAACGTCTTAAGTATGAAAGGGAGCGGAGGAGATTGACAGGTAGAACATGTGACTTCACTTAGTTCAGTTTCACGGGCTCTTTGCCTTTTATGGCTGTAAATAGAAAATGTGTCTCACTGTCCATTTCCTCCACATTGTAGCAATCCACATACAGGAAGGAAATGACAGGGAGGTGAAGGGACAGAGATAGAGATAGAGCCCTGCAAACTCCAAACAGCTGTTTCTACACACGGCTCCCCACTGATTTGAAACGGATGAGGGGGCCAGCACCTTGATTCCACTGGGCAGGTCGCTTGTATTGGGTGCGTGCGATGATGTTTTGTTCCATTCTCCACGTGGCTTCTTATCCCACTGGGAGTGTTTCAGGAGAGGTGCGTCATGCCTGTCTGATATTGTTGAGTTGCGCATATTTAGTTTATTTCATCATTTTTCCTTGAGTTTTGTGATTCTACTTTATTGAGTTGCTATGGCAACGGTGGATCATGAAGACGCAGCAGCTGGTAGCTCCCCAAAATTATGCTACATTATTGTTTTTATCAGCATCATTTTTTCAGCCTTTCAACACATTCTGACCATGGCAGAAAACATCATCGTCACTGGAGAAGACCATCACAACCCATGGTGTCTTTCCACCATCCAACCTGACTGTTTGGACCGCCCCAGGGAGGAAGGGAGTAAGAATAGGAGCCATGCTAATCCAGCTTGGTTTGAGGCTGCTCCTGGCTAATGTCTGGTCACAGGCAAATTAAATGAACAAAATGGGCCTCAGGTTGCAAAACAATGTGAAATCATGAGACTGTTGTACCCACAGAGACCTGTCTCCACCACAACATCTCAGATCAAGCTGTTGCAGTCGATGGGCAGACCGGTCAGAGCCCAGGACTGCAGCTGGACGAGGACAGGTGGACCCTGTCCATTAACTTCATCAACGTTATAAACAGTGTTTCCCAGATGTGGAACTATTGATATGAAGATGCCGACCACATTATCGTCACCATCTTGTTGCTGCTGCTTACATACATCCTGATTCAGCAGATTCATAGGAAGGTTTGCACTGCGTGTTTATGTATATTCATTAATAAATCCACTGTCAGATTTCCTGTCTGGCTCTGAAGAAGAGTAACTTGGACTCACCTCCTCCTGAGTTCCGGGAGCCAGTTTGTTCCAGGCCTCCAACTGCAGCTCCATCTCCCTCCTGATCTCCTCTGGATCTCTCTCTGCTTTCTGCAAACACAAACACACACAAACAAAAGTGTCTCAGTCCTGTGACCAGAGAATATTTGATTAAGTACTAAGTGCAAATAAGTGAGTAATGAGAACAGGAGGTTTGTCTCTACCTGCATGGTGTCCAGCAGCAGCTCAGGAACTGTGTGAATTGTGGATTCTGTGCTTCTCTCTGCACGCTCCTCTTCTCTGAGATTTAGTCGGTCCTTCCACCTCTCCTCCTCCTCGCTGTCTCCCTGATTCTGCACCTCCATCTCTCCGCTGTCAACACCTGAACAAGAAGCGGAAGTCAGGGGATGTGCATGTTTCACAAAACCACAACATGGACTTCTGATTGCATTTTTAAATGTTATCTATTCTAACTGCAATTCTACACACACTGTCTGCTTAGTGACGTTACTGACTCCTCAGAGCAGGATGAGAAGGAATGGGTCACCTTTCTGGGAGGCCTTGGTAGAGTCCAGCTGCTCAGGCTTCAGCTCCTGGACCTCAGCAGCCTGAAGGTCCTCTTCCTGACTCTCTGTTTCCATGGCGACATCCTCATCGTTCTGGTCTTTATCCTGGTCCTGCTGAGGCCCTGCTGCTTTCTGCTGGTCAGCACTGGCAACATCTGGAAACAGCAGGATGCAGCAGAGACCAGACAATATGACATTTCTTGACTTCAAATCCTGCTGTGACGGCTAAACAAACTGTTACTGAATACACACAGGGAGTGTTTGCTACGTATGGAGGTTATTACTAACCATATGTCTGTGTGTCATAGGCTGTCTCTCCCTGTTTGATGTGCTCATACAGGTCTGACTCCTGCTGGGCATCACTCTGCCTGCTGTCATCAGTACAATCCTTGCTGCTCTCCACTGTACGCAGTCGCTTGTTAACCCGCTCATTGTAGTCACCCGTCGACCGCTCGTTGTCTGCCTGACCAGGTTTCCTTTTGAAGCTCTGGAATGATATAGAAAGTTTTAACAAAGTGGTAAAATTGATTGGAGAAAAAAGGGAGGAAGGCTTGTAGATTTTCTGAGGCAGGTCGTACCTGAGTCTTGTTCTGATTCTGCATCTGTGAAGCCATTCTTGCTGTCAGCTTTGACTGGTGGCCCTCTGATTGGCTGGCATCAGCGGCTCCGCTCCCATGCTCCTAACAAAGCAGAACAATGGCAATATATTGGATTTCATCTTCTTTATGGGTACTCTCCCCCTCCTCCACTGGACAAGTGAAAGCTTGTCAATGCTGGAATCAAACTCAAACAACATCCAAATCCCATATTCTCTCCTCTAAATCTCTATCACCACCCAGCCCATCTACAGGCCGCCTAAATACTGTACATATTTTCATGTTTTTATGCGCACTGAAAATATCAGTGACATATTCATTCAGGCTTTCTCTTCCACACACCTACTCTCCATGTTCTCTGTCAGTGACCTTGTACATTATTTCAATTCTAAAATTACAAATGTTATTGATGCCATTGCACCCACTAGAGTGAAGGTGGTCTCTGGTTAGAAAAAATATCTTTGGAGAAATGCCACACTAGTCAGAATGGAAAAAAAGGAATGTCAAATAGCAGAACACAGGTGGCGAAGAACAAATCGCCAGGTTCATTTTGACATTTATAAAGGGAGACTTTACATCTTTAATTTAGAACTGACAAAGTCAAAGCAGTCCTTCTCCTCAGACATTAGCACCAAAAACAATAACAATGTACGTGCCCTGTCTGCTGCTGTCGACAGGCTAACAAACCCTCCAATTTGATCCAATCAATAACAAAAACCTGCAAAAGATAATACGGCATTTGAAATCTTCCTCCTGCTGCCTTGATATTTTACCAGCAGGGTTCTTCAAAAAAGTTTCAGACTGCATGACTCCAGATATGCTACAGATTGTCAACATGTCTCTTATCTCAAGTGTCTTGCCCCAAGCCATGAAGACTCATTAAGAGTCAAGAGTCAAGAGTCATTAAACCACTCATGAGAAGAACAATCTAGACATGTCAGCAATAAATAATTATAGGCCAATATCAAACCTCCCAGTTTTAAGTAAAATCATTGAAAAAGCTGTTTTTTTAACAACTCAGCAGTTTGCTTAGTAATAAATGGCTGTTTTGATGTCTTCCAATCAGGATTTCGACCACATCACAGCACTGAAACAGCTCTAGTCAAGGTCCTCAATGACTTTCATTTAAACATAGACTAGGCAAAATTTCAGTCTTAGTAGTGCTGGATCTCAGTGCTGCGTTTGACACAGTTGACCACAATATACGACTGAACTGACTGGAAAACTGGGTCTGGTGCAGCACTAAATTGGATATTGGATCTATTGGATCAATGTGATCTAAATGATAGAGACTACTTTGTGTCTATTGGTAATTACACATCTGAGCGGATGAAAATGACAAGTGGAGTACCCCAGGGCTCCATTCTGGGGCCTCTAATATTCAAAATGTACATGCTTCCTCTAGCTCAGATAATGGAAAACAACAAAATATATTACCATAGTTATGCAGATGACACAAATGTATATAACCATATCACCAGGGGACTATAATCCCATACAAACGCTGAGTAGATGCATTGAACAAATCAATGATTGGATGTGTCAGCGTTTTCTTCAGTTAAACAAAGATAAGACTGAAATAATTATTTTTGGAGCCAAAGAAGGACGACTAGAAGTCTCTGCTCAGCTTCAGTCTGTAATGTTGGAAACTACAGACCAAGCCAGAAACCTCGGTGTAATCATGGACTCAGACCTGAATTTCAGCAGCCACACTAAGACAATTACAAAGTCAGCCTACTATCACCTTAAGAATATATCCAGGATAAAAGGACTTATGTCTCGACATGATATGGAAAAACTTGTCCATGCAGACTCAAATACAGGACTCAAACCAGCTGCAGCTGATTCACAACGCTGCAGCTCGAGTCCTAACAAGAACCAAAAACAAGATCACATCACTCCAGTTCTCAGATCTTCACACTGGCTTCCTGTCTGTCAAAGAATATATTTCTATATCCTGCTGTTGGTTTATAAAGCCCTGAATGGTTTCGGGCCAAAATACATTTCTGATCTGCTGCCACTTTATGAACCATCCAGACCTCTGAGATCTTCAGGTACAGGTCTGCTTTCAGTCCCTAGAGTTCTCCAACTCTCACCTCTTTTAAATCAAGACTGATGATCTTTCTGTTTGCCACTGCTTTTCACTGAAGCATGTTTAAGTCTTTGAACTGCACTGTGACTTTTATTTTCTAGTTTTGTCTCTTTTAAACATTTTCCATTTTAGCCTTCTTTCCTATTTCTCAACTTGTTTTAATGTTTTGTTTCTTGATATCTTCCAACTTGACTTTGCCCCTATAAAGCACTTTGAGTTGCCTTGTGTCTGAATTGTGCTATACAAATAAACCCCGCCTTGCTGCTTAAATTGGGACAGTTTTGGAATTCTCCAAAAACACCTGTTTGGAACATTCCACAGGTAAACAGGTTCATAAGTAACAGGTGATAGTATCATGATTGGGTATAAAAGGTGTTTCCCTCCTCGTAAAAAAAGTACTGGGTCTAACTGATGAGTCGAGTACCTCTTTAGCTTGGTCTCTCTCTGACGCCTCTCCTGCCAGCTCCACAGCTGTATCACTCTGAACATTCTGCTCTCCAGTCTGACCGTCTGTGTTGTGCTCCTTCCTCTCAGCTGACTCTGGCTGCTCCTCATCTTCACCAGCTCCTTCGTCCTCCTCCTGTAAGCATTAAAAGTACAAATAGTGACACAATAAAACTATGTGTGCAAACAGCTCCTGTGTTTAAAAGGTATAGTAGTTCTTTGGCCTACACACCTTTGGTTTTTCTCCTTTGTCATTTGGAATAGCCAGATCTTCATCTTTTCCTGCCTCCTGTCCTCTTTCCTCTTTTTCCTCCTCCTCCTCCTCCTCTTCATCCTTCACAGCAGATTCCTCGTCTGCTTCTGCTTTCTCTCCTCCTCCCTCACCGTCATCATCTTCCGTCTTGGGCTCCTGACCGTTCTCCTCTCCTGGTTGTTCTGTCTGTTCCTGCTCCATCTCCTCTGCTCCCTTCTCCTCCTCATCTCCATCTTTCTGTCCGTCCTCCTTCTCATCCAGGGCTGTGGCTTTCTCGTCAATGTCGCATGGATTCTCCTCTGAGGAGGGGAAAATGTCAGGGGAAGGCGAAGTGAGCACAGAACTCATTTGAAAAACAAACTGGCCCTCACTTTAACAACATTTTTACTACAATGAAGAATTTATGTTCATGAACATAAAACAGGGGATGAGAGAAGTTCATATGCACTTTGAATATTCCAGAACATTAACAGCATGTCTCACCATCACCCTCGCCCTCTCCGTCATCTCCACCCTCATCGTCCTGGTCCAGATTGAGATCCTCAGGCAGATCCATGGCCTCAGGCTCAGGTCGCTTGTCCTGCTGACCGTGGTAGGGGTCCACTTCATTCTCATCAAACTCCCTCTGGAGAACAGCGGGAACACAGATCAGAAAGAGGAAATCCATACAATTGAAGGGAAATGTTAGAAATATGCATCAGCAATCCTGGAAGAAAAGTTAAAAGTGAAGGGAAAATTAATAATTAATGATTAATACAGTTCAATGACTGTGTGCGGGAATGGAGATCTGTGATTTTCTTCACTTCTTTTAAAAAAAGATCACCTCATCTCCTTGTTCATTGACTTTCTCTTTCTCCTCGTCATTAATCTGTTCATCTTTGTCCTGGTTTTTCTTGTCCTTGTTGGGGTCTGCAGCATCCAAATTGTCATCCTTAGCCACCAGCTCTGACTCACCCTGAGAGTAAAATAAGGACACAACAGAGGCGACATCTGAGTGGTTAAAATAAGATTCACTGAGAAATCAGATAGATAGATACTGTATGTTTCTCAATGCATGGAAACAGCTGATCTTTATATCCTTTTTTTTCCAAATGTGTTTTGTTCAGCAGCCTGTGGTCACTCTGTGGTCCGTACCTGGTCCATGCCCTGGCCTGACTCTTCCTCCTTGTCACTTCCTTCCTCGTCCTCATCATCTTCATCATCCCCCCACATTCTCTCATCCAGAGTGTCCGTCTGTCCGTCACCCAGGTCGCCCATCTTTTTATCCAGCTCCTCCTCATCCTCTTTAGACGAGTCATCATCGTCACCTGCAAACAATTCAAAGAATCCACTGAAATTCACATATCACATACCTGCACTAAATCATTTTATAGAAGTTTAATTTGTGTTTGTCTTCTTATATTAAAAAAAGCTACCTTCCCTGGCTAACCGACCTTAAGCGTTTACACTCCAATTCTATGATTTTGTCTTTTCAACACATGTGTAATTTTTTCTGCTGAGTGTCTCGTTATCAAAACACGTGTTGCATGGGGAGAGCTGCTGCTCTGCTGATCAGAGCTGGCCAGCCATTGGCAGCCTACGCCAGCAACTGCGACTGGGAGTCGAGATACGAACTTAGAAATTAGTAAAGCCTGAAAAATGAGCAGGCTGCATACAGTAAGCTCACTAGGCTACAGACTGTTCAGGTTACCTGGTTCATTCTCATCCCCATCATGCATTTGACCATCAAAGTCCTCTGACATCTCAATAGCGTTATCTTCCGCCTTGATTTTTTCTTTATCCTCCTGTTCTTCCTTTTCCTGGCCCTCTTGGAAAGTGTCCTCCACCTGGAAGAATATAGAGAAAGCTTTATGAGAAATGTTGGTCAAATGATCCACCTTAAAGGCTCCTTATACTGTTTCAGGTCATCACTGGTTAAAGATTCACTTTAATACTGTTAGCTAAACATCTTTAAATATTACTTTTGGCTGTATTTATTTTAGCATAGTCAATACAGGTCGTAGTTAGGCATGCTGGATATTGTTATTTTGAAATGAAAAATGTTTCTTTTTGCACTTTGAGGGAAAATGTCAACTTTTCCATGATGTAAATCTCGTGTATGATGTCCATCCATTCTTCGATGGTGGGTGGATCTACTTTTAACCATTTTCTCATGAGAGATTTCTTGCATGCTACCAACAGCATATTAAGTAGCTTTCTGTATTTGAAATTCCAATTTCAGAACAATATATTACCCAAATACAGAGTTTCACATTTGAAGCGGCCGTTAACTCCAAATATGTTATTTAGATGTTTATGAATCTCGTCCCAATATGTTCTAATAACCTGGCAACTCCAGAATAAATGAAAGTGATTCTCTCCATTGGTCCCACAGAGTCTCCAACAAGCATCACCACCACCTTGATGTCGTTTCTGGATGGGTGTAACAAAAAACCTCACAATATTTTTCCAGGAAAACTTTCTCTATATGTTCGAACCTGTTGAGATCCACTGTAACCGGCATATTTTCTCCCAACTCTCAGCAGAAATCAGTACATTTCCCTCTTTCTCCCACTTCTTTATTATGTATTCTGTGCTTTCTTGTTTCCATTGTTGGATTGATACAATTTCAGAAGAGTGTCCAGTATGGGATCATCTGAAACCGTCAGTTCGCCTTGCAAATGATCTGCTAATAGGGATGTTATTGGTATTCCTTTTAGCTTCATGCCCTCTATTTCCTTCCATCCTGCAGTGTATGTTTTCTTTTCTTAATTACAGAGTTTTATATTTAATCCTGGCCTTTTCTCCTTGCCATATGTACCTTAATAATAACTCGTCCCAGTATAAAAATTGTTTAGGTGGTATTTTAACTGGCAGACACTGGAAAGGGTAAAGCATTTGTGGAAGAACATTAGTCCTAACTGAGTCAATCCTTGATCTTAAACTCAAAAAGGGGATAATATTCCATCTTTGTATGTCTGACTTTATGCGCAATTTAAATTGAACATTTTTGAATAGTCCTTTGGCAATGTGACTCCCAGATATTTTATATAATCTGCATCCAAATTCCATTTAAACAGTTTCCTAATCTCAGTTGATGGGTCATATTTAAGTCCCAATACCCGGGTCTTATTTATGTTCATTTTGTATCTGGACAGTAAAACATAGTCCTTTAGCATTCTCATCAATTTTGGGAGTGTCAGCGTAGATTGTGATAAAATGATCAATAAATCATCTGCAAACAGGGCCATATTTTGTTCCCCAGATGGTGTTATTCCCCCTATTACATCAGACCTCTGCATGATCCACTGGCTGGTTCTACAAACAGGGCGAAGAGGAGTGGCGATGTGCAACACCCTTGTCTCGTTCCACTTTCCTCCCCAGTGCTTTTAACTTCATCCCACAGCCTTCAGCAGCCTCTTTCTGTTCTGAACAATCCCAGGTGATGAAGCCATGACATGCAACTGAAAACTCCAGACAAAACAGCTAGTAAGTGGTTGTAATTTCATCACCTGATCTTCATTCTCGATCTTGTCACTGACGTCTTTGGTGCCCTCGCCCTCTCCTATACCACCGCCCTCGTAGTCGTGAAACTCTGTGGCACCTTCTCCATCTCCACCAGCCATCAGCTCCTGAGGCAGGCAAAAGCCCTGGGGAGGAGACCACAGCAATCTCTTAAGCTTGAACTTCAACTTCATTTCTTAATACCTGTTACTTTTGCTGTGTGTGTACCTTTTGAGCGAGCTCAGTGAAGATGCTGGCCAGCACAGACAGAAGTTTGCCTGTGCTCCTGTGTGCTCCCAGTGACACGGACAGGTAGTAACGCACCAGGTCAGAGTAAATCCCCAGCAGAGGCTCCAGGCGCACCAGCATCCTGCACGCCATGTTTACCTCCTAAACACACACACACACACACACACATAGGTGTGAAGGTATCTCCCTTCTTAACCTCAAGTGTTTTCGGTGTCATACTGTATGCAAGGCTGCAGTTGGTACCTGCAGTTGTGGCGGCTGACAGGAGTCTCTGTGTGTCCTCAGGTGGCTCAGCAGCCTCTCCAGACCACCACCAACATCTGCCACACACAGAGCCTCCACCTCAGCTGCCAGCTTCTCCTCCAGGAGTCGAGTGAGGTGACCAGGCTTCAGCAGGTCCTCCACAGGTTCTTCATCTCCCTCCTCTTCTTCAGCACCCTCTGAAACATCAGACAACATCATGTTCATAACTATAAATACTGTTGGAAAAAATATTCTCATATATCTGCTTTTGAGGAGATTTTAAACATAATTTGTCAGTGTCTGTGCATTGCTCCCCATTGTGCATGCACAATGAGTTCATGACAACTTAAATGTCCCCTGTGTAGTTTTGATCTCTAGTAGTGCTGTGGAGCTGGTCTGGTTTGACTGTATTCATGTTTTGCACTTGCATGCAGGTTACACCATACACAGTCTAGTCAAAGGCTTCACACTGTTCCACTGTATAAACAGGTGGCTGTTCAGTGACGCACAGTGCACTGTATGTATGATGCCCTCTCAGAATACAACACTTGTCAAAGTTGCTCAAACATACTATGCTCTTGCATCATGCTGAACAAAGGATCAGAATTTGCTTCAAGGAAATATTTGGTCAGATACCGATCCTGTCCAGGTCGTGACCGGCAGTAAAATGATTTGGGAGATGCTCGGCTGGCACACAGAGCCACTGACAACTTCTGGAGAATATCCAAATAGCTTTGATAACTGTTGCTAACACAGTTCACCTCCTCGTGGCTACAAAGAAGTTCTTAAGTCTGAAAACTGTTACTAGACAGTTGTATTTGATAAAGCAGCAGCTGTAACAGTGTTATACTGCTGCCTGTCTACATTGGAATGAACCAACATTTGAATCAGAATTTGAAGGGTGGTGTACACAGAAGTGAACAGAGAGCACTGCTGGCTTCGAATGCATCATTCTCACCTCTGTTGACGTCTCCATGTTGCTCGCTCTGTTCATCTCTCTCACTTCTCTTTACAAGCGTCTGGACAGCACACAGCACTGTGTTGATGTTCGTCTCCAGCTCAGCAGAGAACTCAGTACAGAAGGCAGGCTGGTCAGCTATGGAGGAAATAAGGAGAGGATCTGTATAGTAGAACCATGGTACTAAATAGGATTTCATTTCACCATACAGTCTGAGTGCTGCACTTTAACAGAAATAATTACTTTTTCAACCCCTTACTCTTCATGTCTCTTAGTAATATCTGAAGCACTGACAGTGCTGGGCTCAGTGGTCGGTGTATTCACCTGAGTTCTGGTGTCCCAGGGAGAGCAGCTGTGTCTTCCAGGTGGTGAACTCAGTGATGCTAGCCTCCACCTGTCCTCTGACATACTGCAGGCTCTGGGTGATGGCTGGCTGGCTGTCTGCACTGCTGACACATGTGGCCGGGGTGAAGAGCTGCTCCACGCTGGGCATCTGAGCCACCACAGATCCCAGCTGGTCGAAGGCTGAGCAGCATGTGGCAAAATGGTTCCTGTGGAAAAATACAGTGTTGCTGGGACTGCTTCTGTCTTTTGTTACTGCTACATCTCATATCAAATTCAGCTCCTTTTACCATGTGTGGAGTACCCTCTCAGAGGTCTGTCGTGCCACATTATCCAGTTCCACCTTCAGGCTCTGCGTCTGCTTCAACATTGTGTCCATGTGCTGGTTTAGCTGGCACCAGGCTGTATCTCCTCTCCGCATCAGACAGCCTGGGGGCTGGCGATGGGCTGCCAGCGGGGACGGGCACATCAGGGTGTGCTGCCTGCAGCTGCTGGTCTCCTCCTTCAGCTGGAGGTCCTCCGGGCAGCACTGATGCAGCCAGGCTAGCTGCTGTAGGACGGTGGTGCACTGGGCAGCCAGTGCCTGGCCTCGACTGACCCAACCATGAAGAGATGCCTGGGGTGGGAGGGCACACCCTGGGTCCTCACTGTGGCTCTGCAGGTGGGCCTTGAGACCCTGGACGCTGTTTGTTAACCTCCTGAGAGTGTAGATGAGATACATTATAATAGTAGATTCATCATAACAGTAACAAAGTGTATACAATAATAGTGTTTTGCCATTTTAACTAGATGCTAGCATTGAATTAGACTCATTTACATTATTAGTCCATACCAAGGGTATACACTACAAAAACTGAGATCTTATCAAGTTTAATAAGCTTAGATTAAAAATCTATTGCTCTTGTTTCAAGTTTTAGATAATACATGGTGATTTCAATGGAAGATATTTTGACTTAATTGAAGTAAATGTCACTTTTCTTGTATTGATAAGCAATTTTGTCTTTATTTGAGTTCATTTCAACGAGATACAAAGGACGTGTGTAAAAGAAAACCCACCTCTTAATTTAAGCACTACAACAAGATTATGCTAATAAGGTCCCCAGAACCCCGTTTAAGGCAAGAAGGGTGGCAGGGTCTGCCAGCTATAAACATGTCATGAAAATGAAGAGTTTGTTTATCTAGTTTGTTTTGGCAGAAACCAAAAAAAGAGTGCACCTTTAAGATTTGTTGTGGACGGATAATTTGACCAGAGTTAAGTCATTTTCTCTTTAAATCCAGTGTAAAGAAGAAAATGCAATAATACAGGCAACTTCTGTTCCTTGGTTCCATATTGTATTCTGTAAACACAGTGACAGCGGCAGCAGACTGACCTGAGACGGACCCACTGCTCAGTGAGCTCGGCCAGTCGCTCTCTTTGTTGGAGGACCATCTTGAAAAGATGAGAGGAGAAACCTCTACAGCGCTCTATGTTTCCCAGGCCCAGCTCCTAAAACACGTGTGCACACACACAAACACACACACACACAAACACACACGTTAGCCCACAGGGACAAAATAAACAGGCGATACACCGAGGAACTGCAGTTACTACATTCAATGCTAATCTGTAATCCCTGGGATTCACTGTCGTAACGTTTAGATAAAAAGCTTTAAGAGTAAAAAATGATACCAGTACTAATATTTTGGACAACCAGTGTCTGTGTCTCACCTTGGCAGCTTGCTGAAGAGCAGTCTGCAGGGCTGTTCTCCTGGCCCATGAACGATAGAAGTACTTCTGACATCCATCCCATGCAGCCAACAACTCTGTAAACAACCTACAGCAGACAGAGAAAGGGATTTCAAAGAGCAAAGAAAAAATATTCTAGTGTTTCCTCTACATCACCTTAAACCTGGTTACTCAGTCAAATGAGCGATTACATAAATTCAAAAAACTGCAAGTGAAAAGAAGTGACAATCTAAGCTTTGCTGAACGGTGACTACTGAAGCAACATTATGGGATTGTGTGTAACAGTAGCACAACTGAATCACTAATGTCGCTTATCCAACAGTAAGTAAACTGTGAGTGTATTTCCTTCATTTTGTCCACTTATTGGACTAATTTGCAAACGTGCTTCTTTTACATCACCCAGCTGACACTATGGGGGCTATCAGACTGTAGCTTCTTGCTGTACGAAGAGGCAGGACGGGCTGGAGCTAACTGATTTAACTTCAGAAGACAACTCTGCAACACAACACATAAATGTCGCTCAGTTGTTGGTGCTTCTATTTACATGCTCTCGGTCTGTTCCTGGTTCCTGACAGCAGAAAGAGCGGTGTTCATCTCCAGAGGCTGCATACAGAGGCTTTTCACCGGGTCAGCTGTCCTGTTCCACAACAGGCCTTTACGATAGGACAGACCTTAATGGGAGCATGATGTATACAGAGAGGTTAGAAGACCGGGGATTCAATTACTACGTGACACCTGTAAATCAACAAAGAATACTTACCTATCTCTGTGAGCATCTTGAACAGGTCTGACAGAGCTCTCTGCTTCTGCTGCAGGATGTGCTTCACCTCAGCCTTCTGCTTCTCTTTCTCTGCTGACGTGTCGATGGTGAGGCTCTGCAGGTCCCGCAAGTTGCTGATGACCTCGCCTGAAAACAAAAGGACACCATTTTATCACTGCAGGGTTTTATCACTGCAGGGTTTTATCACTGCAGGGTTTTATCACTGCAGGGTTTGCAGCTGTGCGACAAATAGGGAAGCAGCTTAGTGATAGGGTTTTAAGCCCTGATGTCCTTGGCTATGTAAAAACACAAATATACAAACATATGTTCTTCTTTTACGATCATAGAAGTGGTTCTGAAAAAAGCCCAGAATGCTGCAGAGACTGACCACATCCAGGTCACTTTTATCACATGATGGATGCCAGTTACAAACACTTATCTAGTAAGACACTGCTGCATGAAATCGTTTCAATATTTATCTCATATTGTGTTTCCAATCTTTGCTAAAGGATGGTTCACTCGCCACACTGGCACTTTATATTGACCATTATTAACAAAATGGTACATTTCTAATTAATAAATCTTTTGTTAATAGTTAATTAACTGTTAACAAAATCTGAAATGCTTTATGAACCATTTATTAAGTTTATAAACATTAGTTCAAACTTTTCAATAACCATCCAACTAATGTTTATAGATAACGACACAGTATCTATTAACCATTTACAGAGTATTATAAACATCAGTTGAAACTTTACAATAAACAATTGCTTTATAAAAGGTTTATAAAGAATAACAATGACACAACTATTCACTTAAGTTAAATTAAGTATAAATATATCATTTATTAATGATGGTTATTTTAAAGTAGTGCCTGACAATTCACCCTGAGGGCACATAAATGTCTGAAGCACCTTTCATGGCAATAGCTGTTTTATTAATTAATATTTCAGTCTAGACTACAGTGCTAGACTAACAGACCAATAGTTGCAAAACGCAAATTATCCTGAGGGTGGCGCCAAAGGAAATGCCATGGGGTCATTCAAATCAAACATGTCCTTCTGACAGCGTGAATGTGATCAGTACATCCTGTCAGTCTGCCCATCAGACATCAGAGGTTTTATAGTGTTTGAGTGAGTTTCCTACCAGTGAAGCAGTCCAGGTCTTCAGCCAGCTCAGGCACTGGGTGTTTCTTCAGCAGCTCCTTGCACATTTTCTTCATCTTCCTGGACAGAACAGGAAGACGTCCCTGTAGAGATGAAGCTTCAACTCCTTCACCTGGGCTCTCATTCTGCAGATCTCTACCTTTCCCAGGCAGAGCGATCTTCAGTGCCTGGTGAACCCGATGGATGGGAGTCTCCTCTGGGTTGGCATCCACACTGTCCAAGCTGGCGCTGCTTCCCTGTTCCACCAGTGAGGGAACACTTGGACCATTCAGAGCCTCCTCAAACTTCTTGACAAACTTGAAGAGAGTCCTGAGAGAAAAGAATAGAGG
Source organism: Spondyliosoma cantharus (assembly GCA_900302685.1). Taxonomy (NCBI): domain Eukaryota; kingdom Metazoa; phylum Chordata; class Actinopteri; order Spariformes; family Sparidae; genus Spondyliosoma; species Spondyliosoma cantharus. The sequence continues at coordinate 29,431 of OMLP01019332.1, forward strand.
CAAAACATTGTTAGTCCATGAGCAGGACACTGAAGAATTCCTAATTATACGGTACAGCACAAATCAGATCGGGGTGATATCTTACCGATGGGTTTTCTCGACTGACTGTTTGATGGACCAGAAACTGACGTCGTTCCACTTGGAGATCTTGACAAAGTCCTGAGGACACAATTCATATCACAGTGGAGATTAATAATGTGTGTATTACTCGGACATTGATGGAAAGTGTCAGATTAGTCATAAGCAATAAAAAATGACATGATGATAAACCTTGAGCTCCTTCTCGATGGGCTGTCGGAGCTGATTGATTCTGGTCTGGATGCAGTCGGAGAACTGACTGTAGTATTTGTGCAGGTTCCAAAGAAGACTGGACAATGACTCTGTGGAAGAAGGAAAACATTAACATGTTATCCCTCATCAATGGTTCACTTTCTCACAGCAAAAAAAACAATTACTAAGTAGTGCCTTGTTGTCACCAACAGTTCAAAGGTCAAACATGACTTGAAACAATAAACCTCAATGATGAGATGGTAGTTTCCATCACACTACCAAGTTTAAAATGTTCTTTTGCCTTTAAGACATTCAAAAAAGGTCACGACTGGAATTGAACCAGTGATGATTGCAACGAGGGCTCCTGTTATGCACTGTAAACACTCAATAACAAGGCAGTGATGTCTGAGACAGTTAGATTCATGACATTTGGGCAATAGACAGTGACCCTATCTGGCCAACTGATCAATACATTAGTCAATATCCACACAACCATCATGATGTAATTAGTTGACAACTTGCCCTCTGTTTTGCTACACAGAACTGTTACTACATGATGTTTTTTTTAAATTGAGCTGATGGTAAAAAAAAAACTAAATCTTAAAATGTTTGTCCTTGCGCTCAATTGTAAACAAAACATGAATGTTCATTGACATTATGTAGTAATCAATTAGTCAATTGGTGAAAGGTCATGGACCCTTTTAGCGGTTGCTTGTAATGTAGGGGATATTGAAGTTAAAGGCTGGCCTTGATCAGAGCACCACAGAATGAGGACAGTGGAGTCGTGTTATCACAGGACTGTTTCCAGTATGGAGAGGAGGAATGGTGACAGTAAATAATAACCCTGTCAAAATACACAGGGCTTGTGAGGACTGTTAATCTAACGGTAGCATAGTTAAAATCACAAAGACATGACGGACGTGTGAGATCCTGTTTGCATGACGAACTCGCGTGTCAACTAATAGGTTGAGTGCACAAGCTTTATTTAAAAAATAAAGTTGAATGTGTTTGTGGTGTGAAATTGAGGGCAAGTTTTATGGCCAAAAGAAGCTGCTGTAAAATCAGGAGTTTTAGGCTGCAACAGTCCTGCAGGGACTGATTAAGATGGACTTGTATGTCTTGTATAGGATTGAGGTGTGGTGGCTGACCGTGTCCAGTCTGGTTGGTGACCAGCAGGAGGTGGCAGTGGAAGCTGAGCAGCATGGCCAGGCGGGTGTGGAACTCTCCCAGGGTGGAGCCCTCCATGAAGGCCTGGAGGGTGGAGGACACTGAGGAAAGAGAGAGGCACTCCACCTCCTCACCTGGAGAAGCAGAAACAGGAAGTCTTAGCCATCATAGCATTTAATTTACTTTTTTCTCTTCTAGACTTGTTTGACTGTTGAAGGGAGTGAATGCGTGATGTATTTACTTTACATTGTGTCTGGAAATACAGTGCATGCTAATTAGTATCAGAATCAGAATCAGAATTTCCTTTATTTGTCCCGCAAACGAGGACATTTCTTCATTATATGCTAATACCGATGGGCAGATGTAATTCTCCACTGATATTGGCTTCCTATTTTCTATATAGATATTTTCAAGCCGGTAAATAGCGCTAAGCTTTTTTATAATGAACATATATTTTCAATTGTGATATATTTTCCACCATAACTACGTATTGAGAAGGTTTCCCCTCAATCATTTTTTATGTTTTTTGGCTAATTGCTTTATTAGCCAAGTTGTATTAACGATGTTGTATTATCATTTAGTCATGCAGCTGAATCAGCACGCACTCACACATCTGTACAGCTGGTACCTGTATTAGCATCCATTTTCTGCTCCTCCAGATACCTCTCTACTAGTTGGTAGATAGAGAACCAGTGTTTGGTTGATTTCTCCGTGTGCCGCTTCATTGCGTTGTCCAGACTGCTCGACCAGCAACTACATGCGACAGGAGAGGACACACTTAACAACAGAAACAGGAAACAGCTTGTACACTGTGGTCAACGCCATTTTATATCCTGGTTGAGAAAACCAGAGGATAAGGTAAGGTAGGTCATACCTGAGCTCCAGTTTGCGCCACTGGATAATGAGCTGGGTGACTGGTTCCAGTTCCTTCCGCAGAGAGACTGAGCGGCTGGCGTTATTCTCCCAGTCCTGATGAGAAAATGATGATAGATATTGACAAATATCATCAATTTACTTTCTAGTTAATTGGATCAACACAATGTGGAACTCTGATTGAAGCTAATGTAATGCATGCTTCAGGTGGTATCTTGTTAGCAGAGCTCACCTGTGCTTTGCTGAGCAGGATCTCCAGACCATTAAGGAACTTGGCCAGTGGGCTTGCCAGACTGAATGCCAAGATCCTCTCCATCACCACAGTCAGCTGGAAAACAATACACACAGACAGGATTAAACACTGGAGCAACCGAGACCTCACACTCACTGAAGGGTCCATAAGGCACTAATAGCTACAGCACATTTGGATGATTCATTTTCCTCAGCTCACTACCTGATGTCAATAATATAATAATTATATTATATATTATATATATAATATAATATAATATAATATATCATAATGTAATATAATATAATATAATATAATCTGCCATCCCCCAATTTTTGGGGGGATGGCATTCGTAGACAGTGACTTCATTTTAAATCTGATTGGCAGTAGTTTAATTCTGTGGGAGTATTGGACAAGAGGGAGCTGTTAGATGAAGAGCTGCAGAGAAACAGCTGCACACCACCATTTTCTCAGAGAGGTAACAACTCCCTTCGCCTCATTAAAGTTATCAGGTTCACTATTACGTCTGAGTTTAAAACCGACATACTTTGACAACACATCCTCTGCCACCGTCGTGTCAGTCAGCTCACCTAACTCTCGCCATGCTAAAAGTTCAGTGCGACTCCTGTGACTCTTTACTGTGACTCTGCTGCTGCATGGAGAAAGTCCGTCGTCGGACGATTTTAATTTTAAAAAGCAAAATGACGGTGGGGGCGGTGGGCAAGTACTGTAACCAGTGGAAGCCTGACGACTGTAACACCAGGAACTACTGAGAAATGCCTAGTGCAAGCTTTAAATAGGGTATTTATAAGGAAAATGTGCACTGTTAAAAACAAATGTGCATACAGATGTATACTTTTTTTTTTGATAAATGTAAAGAAAATATGTGCTGCCAGATGTAAGGCAAGAAGTCAAGTACAGCTGTATGTCATGTGTTAGTTCATTGCAAGGTTAGTTAGGACTGATCGTTAAAAAATAATCATATAAAAATGTATACAAAATGTATTTTATTATATTATCATCATATTAATGAAAATAAAAACAACATTTTCAGAAACACTGCGCTTTCTTGTAGTAGCTGAACTCTGAAGTGGTTCTCCTACGAGATGACAACACCAGCAGTGGCCTGAAGCTCATCTGAGTTTGAGAATTAAAGCACTCACATGGAATCTTTAACTACTTCTCCCCTCTGTGTAAAGACTATATGCTTTCACTCTTCTAGACAGACACTGTGGGTTGTTTTTCTGATTTAAATTTTGAGTTTATCATAAGTACTCGACGACAGACAGACACAACAAAAGTACATTGATTTAGTCGTTAAAGGTGTAATTTATAAAATATGTCCAGAATTCAAAAGTAGCTCCAAAAACACAGGGGGCAGCATATCACCAGAGTAACCAACATCTGCTACCCCTTGCTAGCTATCCTTGGCTAAAGTTAGCTACCATTAGCTAATTAGCCATGGAGCCAGTAGAGTTTGCCTTGACTGGGACCTCAGTTTACGGGGGAGTCATTGAGGGCAATGGGGCTCAGCGGCCACAGAGGCGACACAGCTAACTGGGACTGAACACAACCTCCAAGACTGACGGAGGTCAGTTTGAAGACAGAGGACGCAGTACTTTGCTACAGTACAGCAGTACCTTAATGTGTAAAGGGCACTGACCTGTACGAGAGCTGGGTGCTCTGGCCAGTCCTCCAGTCTCTGCTTCACTGCGACACTCAGCTGCTCCAGGACAGGAAGACAGAGCCGGGCCTCGCTCATGTTGGGCTGCTGGTAGAAGTCATAAGGTCCATCTGAGGTGACAGCTAAAACATCAGGACCCCCCGAGCCCTGCACTGTGTTCTGCAGGAGGGTGGAGAGCAGCAGTTCACTGCCAGCCAGCTGCTGGTCCAGTTCGGCATCTGAGGGGAGAAAAAAGAGGTCATCACACACTTTCCTTTAAAAGCAAGGACCCATTTACAGGAGTACAATTCTGCCTTGCTGCTAGAAACTTGCGTACAGAAGTGATAGAAAATGAGATCACTGACCAATCAGATGATAGAAGCGTGACATCATAGGGGAGGCAATCTGATAGGAGGAGATGAGGGCGCTGATGTGTTCTTTGCTGTGATTGGCTGGTGTTGTACCCTGGTACCACAGTGATTGTGCATATCCCAGACAGAGGCGCTGATGGACCTGGACCATGGTGTTCATGGCAGCTGGAGACAGGAAGCTGCTCTCACTGGACTCCTCCTGGACTTTCTCTGCCTCCCCCTTCAGTCCCAAGTCTGCTGGACCTTCCAGACTTGGCTGGGACATGATGTCTGCAAAGTCCTAATGAAGTATGGACATGCACAATGCACTCATATTCATAAAGACCCTGGAATGGTTTTGTTTATTTTTGTCCTGACTGAAGACTTGTTGCCTCCTCAGTGTCAGGGCCTCAAGCTGGTCATGTCACCGTCTTAACTCTTTGCTCCATTGTAAGACATTTGGACCAAATGTAATCAGGTTATCAATCTGTCAGAGAGCCCTAGCACTGCACAGTTCATTTATTTGTAAAACTGAGGGAATTAACCTTTATTGATCCTGCGATTATTCTTCCTGCACTGACATGAAGATGAAATGTACCACCAGTAGAATCTTACATTTTGACTGAGAGATGACCTCGTACATTTGATTTCATTTGTTTAATACTTGGATATTTTACATTTTAGCGCCACCATGTAGTGATGATTCTATTTTATTATTGTTAATGTTAAACACATTTGAAAGAATAAATCATCCCTACGTTTTTCAGATCATCCAACACTTAAATATTATAGGCCTGCATTTAACAATGCCGTGGAAACTTCTTTGAATTTAGTTTCTTAAAATACAAACTGTGAAAAAAACATGCTGCGTTGCCTCTCGCTGTCTTATTAAAGAAATTATAATGGTGCTTCATTTCACTTCAACTTTACAGGCTCTTTCTGAATTATAGCATTTCAGTTGAATATTATGGTTTGGGTTTGAATAATTGAAGCTTCACCAAGAGTTGATCTGCTCCTCCTTACGTGAGATATCATGTTCATCATTGTGAGGCAGATGGACTCATCCAGCTGCAATGTCATCTTATATAACACTTCCTTATTCTGTAAATACCTGGTTGAACTGAGGGAACTGCTGTCTGAAGTCCCTCTCGTCCTGTTCTTCCTCAGTCAGTCCTGAGCCGTGCAGTCGACTGCGGTTGCGGTACAGACTGGCCTCCAGCTGCTCTTGTTCTCTCTTTCGTCTCTCCTGCTCGTCCCACTCATTCACAAGGGCCTGAGGAGCATCATGTAACAGTCAGCGCAGCAACAGCCTCAGTTAAACTTGTCAAAGTCAAATGTTAACCCAGAAATCAGTGGATCTATGTGTAAACCGAAGTACTGACCTGACAAATGTGTCTGAAGAGGCTGTGTGTCTCTGGGCTGAACGCTCCGGTGGACAGGGTGTGGCACTGCAGGTAAAGCAGAGCGTTCAGGAGCAGCGTGGATGACCGGGGGACGACATGCTCGGGGTCCTGCTGCTGGGGCAGAAGCTTCACAAGGCAGCGCAGAACATCCATGCAAGTCCTGGAGCAGAGGAAGTCTGCCCGGGCCAGGTAGGACGGCAGGCTGTGGGACAGGGAGGGGAAGGCCAGCAGACAGACAACCAACTTGGACAGGCCAGGTACGGGCGTGAGCGAGGCG
>OMLP01019332.1:36818-47228 GCA_900302685.1 Spondyliosoma cantharus
TCTAATCTCCTGAGACAACTCTGTCCATAGCTTTCTGTGGTCCATGTTCAGTGTGGTACACACCATGATACCAAACAGCACAGTGACTACTTTTCACCCTTTAAATAGGCAGACTGACTGATTACAAGTTTGAATTACAGGACACACCTTAGTTGAACATGTCCTTATGGTCAAATTATTTTCAATCTTTTCGAGGGATACCATGATTTTTGTCCAGGCCAGTTTTATCAGTTTGTTTTCTAAAATTATTCTGTTGAACCACAATTTAAAAGCAATGTCTGATTTCCATTAGTTCATTTTCAGTATATGTATTATTACTTTCGTCAGTTTCAAGTCAACAACTTTGTCCATGTGTGTAAATAAAACTGGCTGTGCATGAGCAAAATAAAGTTACCAACCTCACCTGGTAGTACTGCCACTCATGGTTTACGGTCATTTTTGAGTTGTATTATACCAAATGTTCTCAGTTGTAATATCACATGATGAGAACTTGCAGCTGTTTCTGACCTTATTCTGGGATGCTGGAATCCGTCGGTGGTGCTGCTCTCCTCCAGCTCTGCTCCAGTCATCAGCTGAGACGACAGGCTGCGTGCTCTCCACTCCTCCTGCAGCAGAGCCAGCTACAACAGACACAGAGGGACATGCCAACGCAACCATGAGGTCAAAGTGTTTCTGGCTTTACCCACCTTCCTGTGTCCATCACAAAGTATGAAATGCATATCTAAGGCAGGAGTTCACAGGAAAGGATTGTTTTGTTGTGACAGAGTGGGGTGAGACAACAAAAACAGACAGCTGTTCACCTCCTGCTGAGCGTAGTTGAGTTTGTAGGCCCTCTTCACAGCTGGGTCAAAGATGGTCTGTGGTGTCCACACTTTGATCTGCAGCAGACCTATGTTAACCCAGAACACTCCAGAGTGGGCCAGCTGGTTGGAGCCTTGGACTTTGCTTTGGATATACTGCTGTAGGCAGGTGATGCAGGCCTCCACCAGTCCGTCAGGGAGCAGATTGGGAGGCAGGAAGTCTCTGAAGACGGTCTGGATCTCTTGGGCAGCTATGAGAGGGTCGTGGTCCTCGACCAGGCTCTCACAGCTCTCCATGTATCCCTCCTGCAGGCTGGGAGGCAGCAGGTCAGCCATGCTTTGAAGCTGCCGACGCAGAACTGCGCCTTGGAGCCTGAAGTCTGAGCCCCTGAGTAGGTACAGTGGTGATTAGATAACCCAAAAATGATAAATGCTTGTGGAGATTATCTTTAATGTTTGAATCTACCTGAACTCAGCCAGTGTCGGCATGGCCATATTGTCCCACAACACAGCAGACACATCCTGCAGCTGCTGGATCCTCTCCTTCCACTCCCCCAGGGTGACATGGGAGAGGGAGAGGAGGGCAGCACCTGATGGTTCCCATCGACCTCCAGTCTCACTGCTGCTGAGCACTCCCAGGATGCAACGCGACCACACTGCTTTACTCAGCAAGGCCGGTCCCTGAAAACAACATGGATGTGTATTAACCCAACAGGGTTCACTTTGAGTTAATACAGTGATGTTAACAAGAGTTGTTTAAGCCCAGTACCATGTTGTCTGCTGCATGGTGCTGCTTAGGAGCTGGTTGACTCTCAAGTCTCAGTGGGTCCCATTTCAGCCAGAGGTCAGGGGCTGAGGTCGCACTGCTGGTCCACAGGGCAGCAAGAGCTTCTGATAGCAGCTCACACCAAACAAACTGCAGCTCCTCAGCTGGCTGCAGGGGACAAGAAGCATGAGCAGCATCATTTACATTTGTAGCTTGGAATAATGGTTTCTTTTTTAGACACTGGGGCCACTGGGACCCTCCAGAATAACTTATTTTCATAATTTGAGGGATATCATATCTGGAATTTGAGTTACAGCAGTATGTACTAGGTTTGTACCCAAATCAGGATCTTCTGAACTTGTACACCCCCTCATGGCAGTCGTTCCCCCAGGAGGACAAGTTGCCCTGACACACTACAAATACTGCTCAGGAACGGCTTGAGGAATAAAATAAAGAGCTCAGGGCATTGACCTGGCCTCCAAATTCCCCAGATCCAACATCTGTGGGATGTGCTAGAACAAGTCTTATCCATGGAGGCCCCACCCCCCCCAACACATGACAGGACTCAAAGGATCCACTACAAACACCCTGGAGCCAGACACCACAGGACACCCCCAGAGGTCTTATGAAACTTTATTGTACTGACCCTGTCACTGCTGAGCAGGAACCACAGCGGCTGGAGCTGACTGACATTCATTGGTGTGGACTGGAGGCAGAAGCGCAGATGTCTGGAGAGTTCTTGACGTAAGCTGTCCTCAGCCTCCTGGTCACTGCAAAGCAACAGTAAGGGTTCACTAAAGAGTCAATCAACTGTGTCAAAATTTTGCTTTTGATGAAGAGGAAGTAGATTTACCCAGGAGAGAGAGCCAGGAGCAGCAGGTCCGTGCTGAGTCGCAGCTGGTTGATAACAGCCAGTTCCTCCATGAGGGGCCACAGCTGAGCCCTGCGGCTGAGCTGCTGCAGCTCTTCCCTGGCCAGGTGGACTCCGTCTCCTGAGTCCTCAGCCTCAGGCAGGGAGCAGACGTCCAGGAGCCCTCTGGAGGTCATCCGTCGCTGCTGCTGCTCCACGCTCAACACCAATCTCTCCAAAACTCCTAATGGGAAAATAAAGGAAAACAATCACATACTGATCACAGTGGAAACTAACATCACCATCACCATTCCAGGGCCTATAAGCACTGCAGTCAGATGGAACACAGGTTAAAGCTTTATCTGACGAAAGCTCACCAGACTTCTGAGGATCCAGCTGGTTGTTTGCCAACAGAACGAGGCCGCAGGCTTCCAGCAGACTCTCCTTGATGTCTAGCCCGAGCCCGGCACCCTGAAGTCTGACCAGCTCTTGCCTCAAGGGACCTGTGGTGCCATCCAGCCTTAGATCGCTCACATCCAGGGCTTTACTCAGGAGCCTGAGCCGAGACGCACACTCAGCCACTGACTCCAACTGATGAAGACGATGGATATGGTTTGTGAAGTGGTTCAGATCATCACATAAATAGTTGTGAATCAAAGACATTATACCGGACTGGCTTTTAAAGACTTTCTTTTCTTCAATTATACAAGAGAGAAAAGACCGGAAGATAGGCGGTAAAAACAACATCTGATGATGAGTAAATGTCAGACAATGAAGTAAAGCTGGTGAGGTGTCTCCAGACCTTGAACGGCAAAGCTTTGCCAAGAGTTTTCTGGATGCCTTTCAGAGCTGTGGCCACAGACACCGGGGTGGATAGAACCGTCTGGATGGCTGCTGAGACCACCTGCAGCTCCTGGTGACCTCTGCAGTGCAGCACAGCCATGAGTGGAAATATATTAACTTTAGACATTTCAAAAATAAACTTATCTGCAATTGTAACAATTAAGTATAACAAAAACAAATACATAAATAAATAAACAAGACAGATGGTCTGTCCTAATCATGCAGTCATACTATCTCTGCGACGTATGAATGAAAGTTGTAATATAATGTGGAGAAAAGTCTTTACTCAAATGTGGCGTCGTCTCCCAGCAGCAGCTGTGGCAGTCTGACGATTAGGTGTTTCTGCACCCACTGCCAGTGCAGAGACAGCACAGAGATGCCCTGAGAGTCAGCCGGCAGTGTGCTGCACACATCCCAGAAACGATCCAGCCACTGCAGTAGCTGGAGGATCTGAACACACGAGACAGGTAGAGAGCCGGGAGTGAGGAGAGAATAGCAAGGTCAAGGAAGGACAACCCGGGAAAAGAAAATTGCGGATGCAAAGTGAAACATTGATAAAACGAGTGAGTTCTGACCTCAAACATGATGTGGTCTGAGATGTAGGGTTGTCCGTTCTGCACAGCCTGCAGGGTGACTGAGTCCCACAGGTCAAAGAAGGTCCGCAGATGCATCAGCACTGGGTGGGGCAGGTGACCGATATCCACAGTCCCTGTGAAGGAAGGAAAACGCACCTCAGTGTGTGAGTTGAATTGTCACTCAGGTACTGAGAATTGTGCTACTGTGACTTCATACCTTTACTGAAGGCTGTGGCTATTCTCAGGGCACAGTTCTGAGCTGACAGGTTGATAGCGCAGGTGCAGATAACAGAGCGTTCCTCTCTGTCCATCAGCAGAACAATCCTAATGATCACACAATAATTATTAGCACCTTTGAGAACATTTTTATATGATCAACAGTTGAAAGAATTCTTTACTTCATGGTTCATACGTTTAATTCAAGGTTAGCCTTGCAATAGTACCTTTGCTGACTACTCTACTGAGGACATAAACCCCGACCCTAACCCTCCCACTGTACCTGTTGGCAACTGCATTCAGTGTCTCCAGAAACTCCATGTATCTTTCCTCGTCCTCAAAGTTGCACTTGTTTGCTAAAATGTCCAGGTATTGCTTGTTCCATCGCATGTCCACCAGAATCCTGTATTCATCTAGTAACATAACAAACAGTAGTTAACACTCCGTATAGATGGCAGCAGCAACTGGTAGCATGAGTCAAATGTTGAAAATCATCATTAGTTTTATCAAGATATGTAAAAAACAAAAGCCCCACTCTTCTGAGTACCCTTTATGGAACCCAAGATATTCAAACGATGCTGTGCAGCTGGTGCAACACTGGAAGTCTCCTTTCTAAGAATAAAGTTAGAAGTTTGAAAATATAATCAAACATTTGACTTCCCTCAGATTCAGAATTTTGACTTTACCTGGAGAATTCTGCATTGAGCATAACTTTAAAATAGCCTTTTTATGATCTAAAATGTAAGACCCTTCAAAATTGTAAATATATTTATTCATATTACTCAATTAATATTATTATCCTTAAAGGAAGAGCAAGATGACCATAGACCTTACCGATGTTGTGTGGCTGGAGCAACTCTGCGAGGGACTTGCCCTTGGCTGCAAGTTTGCTACCAAACACAGCCTTCAGAGCCCTGTTTCCTGCCTCCACCTGGACCAGAGCTGGATCTGCAAGAGTCAAGAAGTCCACTGTTTTAGGATCAAAAGTACTGGATATTGCTGGACAACCCTAACTAAAGAAGTCCCTTATTTTCATGTGTGCAGGATAGTGTGATTATGACATAACCTGTAAAACACAGGCATACCACTTTGATCTCCAATATTTGCAGTGTGATAGAAACATGGAAGTTGAATATTTCATTGTAAAGCACTGTCTAAAATGTTGTGGTGCTGTTTGTGTGTGCAAGCATCACACCAGGAATGTGTTTGTAGCTCTTCCCAAGGTGTGAGAGCCAACTGCTGCGGAGGATCCAGTCTCCATGAGAGGCTCTCTCTGTGACCAGCCTCACCGCTGTGGGGATCAGCCTCAGAGCATCTCCGTCTGCAAGATCCACCACTCCTCCAGAGAACATGAGGCCTTCATGGACACCACTACTCTGAAGCGTCCTCTGCAGGTCGCTCAGACTTAGTGGACGATTCCTGTGCACACGCAACACAATGGGTGTAATTACTTCCAAGAATTATTTAACTTTCAACTGTTTTCTATGTCTACTAACAACTTAACTTTGAATCTGCAGCTTTTTCACACGAACTGATAAAAAAATTTTTCGACACTTGCACTTAAAACTGACACTTCAATTACAATCAGTGTTAAGATGCACACTGTCACTTCAACCCCTTTTAGGAGTTAAACTCTTACAGTCAAATCCTTACCGTTTGCCCTGTAGGCTTAGGGTGTTCAGGCAGAATGAGAGGACCTGTCCATCTCGGAGGACAGCGGAGAAGCAGGAATCCTCGGTGGAGAGGAGGGCAGAAGGGAAGCCATCAGGCCAAACTCCAGCACACAGCAGCCCGCTGCCCCAATCCTCTGTGTCCAAGATGGCCAGGCGCTGCTCAATCGCCTGCTGGGCTTGCTGTAAGGGATAACAATGCAAAAATGTTTAGTCTTCCTCCAGGGAGCAGGAGTGTGCTCACTAGATGTCTTTATGCTAGAGGAAAAGTCAAAAACATTCAAATTCTCGAAAGGCCTGAGAAAAGTCAAGGAGATTCAACATAACCACTACTACTGCACTACTTGTAATATTCACAGCCCACCAAAAGCCAATAAAACATTTTTTTTAAAGAGAGAAAAAACCTGCACTTTGCCAACACTGGTTACAACGAATGATAGTTGACTCAGTTATGAGTCGACAGGAAGAGTGATGGACAATGAGCCAAAAAGAAGAATCTCCCTTTTAGATGCATTCTTTTAGATTAATAAGGGGGAGCCGATACCTTTTGGCTGGCAGTGGTGCGTTGGCACAGTGAGTAGGCCTCTCCACAGGCGTGCTGCAGGGCGCTGGGTAAATCTACACCTCTCTGCAGCTGGCAGGACAGCAGGGTGGCAGCATGGAGGAGGGAGGCCACTGATGAAGCCGGGGAATCTGAAAGATATAAGCCAGGATGTTTCTCATAAACTCCAGCCTGACTTGCTGACAGCATTTCAATTAGCTGTCATTATGCAGTGCTTACCCCAGATGGCAGACTTGATACTTTTGTGTATTTCAATCAGCAGGTCACACACACAGTCCCCGGTCACCCCTGCCGTGTGAAGCAGGGTCTTCAGGTCCAGTGTGTCCCAGCAGACTCCCTCATGTTCCCCTGGGATGTAGACCTCCACCCCTCTGTTCCTCATGGCTCTGGAGAGCTCCCCATGCCCAGGGTCCATGGTCAGGAACAACCTACACCGCCACGCACACATCAGCTGAGCATGGACATCTTTAATGACTTACACAAAAAGTGAACAAGCGGTTATTTTATGTGCTACCTGAAGTTAGGATGTGGGGTGATTTTGGGGGTCTTCCCGTCTATGACACCACGTTCGTTGATGGTGAGAGATCCACCGGGCTCCAGCAGAGCATTGAGGCGATCCAGGACAGAGGCACTAAGCACAAAACAGGTGATTTGTGCAAGTTCAGTGGAGTTTCTCTTCAGGCTAGAAATTAGGCGTTCAAAATGCTATGTCGAACACTTTCAGGACAATCATTTCTAAACTTTCCAGACATGCATAGCTTCTGTAAATATCTTTCTAACATTAGTTAACTTCAATCAGCTGCTGGATTGGTTAAAGCAAATTTCAAAATAATATTTTCCCATAAATTTTTTATTTATTTAAAAACAAAACAGTGTAGTTGATCTATTTGCTAACTTTTTCATTTCATTGTATTATTCAATAACACAAATTCCTCTGTATGAATATGAATACATTTTTTACAATATTATGCACTAATTTCAGTGCTTCCAGCATTTCAACTGCGTATCTGCATAGCTCTCTGGCTCTCAGTTCTTATGTGTGTGGTTTTTGGTGTCTTTAAAATAATTATCCCTCTGTGAAATCTTTTTCTTTTAAAAAATGCTTATCACATGGGACACAGAACAGCACACAATGGAACACTGCAATTTTTTCCTCACTTGCAGAAGTTGACATTGTCCATGAGCAGCCAGTCGCCAGCCTGCAGGGCCTGGACCAGCATACCGTCCAACCACTCAAAGCCACCGTTTGTCCAGCCATCCTCCAGCTGAGCCAGACGCTCCTTCAGCAGCGTGAAGTCCATCTGCAGTTTGGACATGTCTGGAGGACAACACAAGCATTGTTAGTCTTACAAGATAAACTGAAATTAGGAAGACTGGAAGCATTTTCGGGGCGTCAGCGTCTTGTTATCGGAAGGTCGCTGGTTCGATTCCCCTGGTGTGCATGTCGAAGTGTCCTTGGGCAAGATACTGAACCCCAAATTGCTCCTGGTGTGCCGGTCAGCACCTTGCATGGCAGCCACCACCATCAGTGTATGAATGTGTGTATGAATTACTGTAAGTCGCTTTGGACAAAAGCGTCTGCTAAATGCCCTGAATGTGAATGTATTTTCATTTACATCAGGCAGTATTCAGTTATCAAATCATTACCAGTGAACACTTTGAGCTTGGTGTTAAGCTTCTGCAGGAGGAGGATGATGACCTCCAGCTTGTTCAGTGCCTCTGAGTTGATGTTTCCTTCAGTTCTTTGGAGCCCCTCCTCCTTGAGCCAATGGCAGAAAAGACCCCACGTCTGCAGCAGGAACTCTGTGTCCTGGATGCCAACATCCAGCGACATCAGGCCCCGCCTTATAACCATTGCAACTATGTAGTCCACACTCTCCAGCACTTGTTGCCATGGCCGCATGATATCCACCTGGAATGAAGACGAGAGTGCGGAGTGATGTGGCTGGATGTTTTCAGTTAAAAAGAAGTTTAGCAAACTGGAAAACTGAGTTCCTGGTTACCTGTTCGAAGCCTCCCAGCAGCTCTGTTGTGTCCATGGCACTGTTCATGGCCATGACCCTGAGGCGGTGGCCCGTCAGCAGAGCTATCAGTCTCACCAGGCTGGTCTTCCCGCTGGCCGTGGGCCCCACCAGTATTGTCATCCAGCCTTTCTCCACACATTTCATCAGGGATTCCAGGGGCCGCAGTAACTGATGTGTGATGGAAAGTGGGGGATCCAGGGCCACAGGGGCTCCGCCACTGCGCTGCAGGACAGAAAAGCCCACCTACGGGGGCAATCCATGGAAGAAGAAATCCTTCACTTTGTCCATACAATTCAAAACATTTGCTGCTGAGAAATATACTTGAGAGGTGTTTTTTTACCAACCTGCAGGTTGAGTGGAGTAATGTGGAACTCTCTGGAGCCGCTGTAAGGCTCAAAGTCCTCTCCGAACACCTTCCTGAACACTGAAAGCACCTTTGTGGGACAGGACAAGGTTCGTTTTTACAAAAAACAGTGGTATAAAGCTTTCTAAATGCATCGGTAACAACTACGAGAAAAGGGAGGAAGGCCACTGAATGTAGAAAAAATATTCTCCAATTTTCAGATTATCTGAAGCAATGTAAGTTTTTTTCATTTTTACTGTATACATGGTTGGCAATTTAATAAACGTATGTGGTGATGTAGCATGCAATCTGTAAAGTAACTAGAAACCCAACACAACCCTGACAACTTGTTCAAAGAGACACATGTTTTCCCTTTAAATGTCTTTCCTAGACCTTCAAACAGTGACCAGATGGAGTAGTCAAAATAACTTAAAACAAGAGAAATGCCCCACAGTCTCAAACTTTTTTTTATCAATTCAATTTGATTTTCAAATTAAAAGCTTCTTCTGTTGTCCCCTTTTCCAGATCTTACGCCATAACGTCTGCATTCAGACTAGTGTCTTAAAATCCTTAATAGCTTTCAGTGGGTCTGAGATCCTCTTCAATGTGTTCTCATTCTTTTATAAAACCAAAATGCCTGTGTCGTCGACATATGAAATATGTTCTCAGCAGAAGCACATTTAAAGACATTTACATATAATAACAACAACAGTAGTGGGTCAAATACACGCCCCTGTGGGACACCACTAATTAAAGATTGCCATCCAAGCAGAGGACTCTGCTTGGATGGCGATGGCTTGGATCTGCTCTGAATCCAATGGCTTGGATCTGCTCTGAAGTCTTTCAATTAAATATTAGGCAAACCATTTCAATGTAAATGGATATTACACACTGCCGTGGTCCTTGATGCAAAATGCTTGCTTTTAAGTCAATTAGAATCATTCTACATTACTTCTCAGGAACCAATTTACCAACATATACACAAACACATGAACAAGTTTAAAAGGACACCATACAAAAATTAAAACATTAAACAAAAATACATATCATATAGCCTGTTTATTTAGATTGAACAGGATTTATTCTATCGATATACAGATTACTTTTTTGTGGACCAAATGCTAGAAAAGCGATGTCTGATGTGCCGAAACAGTTTACCTGAGCCTTGTCAGCCTCCGTTCTCATCCTGTCAGCATACACCAAAGCTACATGCTGGCCAGGGTTGAAAAATCCTGGTGACTGATCAGCCTGCATCAGCTGACACCACCGGAACATGTCACGCAAGTTGAACTCCCAGGGGCTTCCTTTCTGACCCCACCGCCGCTCCACACACACCTCCTGGACAAGCTGTTGAAGGCACAAATAACCTTTAACCTGTCTTTTGACTCAACAGCTTTAAACGTGTGAAACACTGCCTGAAGACAGACTTGACAACAAGTTGAATATTCTGTTGGTACAGCAGAGTCAGCCTCAAGTTCAGTATATGAAGTCACAGACAGCCAGTCATACAACAGGTAATGGAAGGGAAACCTACCTTGTTACTGAACTCCACCATTTTAGCAACAATTTCCTTATCAATGCTGGGGAAAATGGAGTCTCCTATGAACTCCATGTCTTTGCTTGTGAGCTGGTCCACAAAAACCTGAGAATGGAATAAGCTTATATGATTTGGAGCAAAAAGGAATCTAGACAGATCACATGATTACTTTGCTCAGTGATAAAATTCTGTCTGTTTCCCCCTTCAGCTCTCTATTCAGAGAT
>OMLP01019335.1:0-13655 GCA_900302685.1 Spondyliosoma cantharus
CCCCCGACACACACACACACACACACACACACGGCTTCTCCTCCTCAGAGAGCCCCCCCCCGTAAAGTGTTAACTGTTGTAATTACATGATACTGGCTTTTATCTTTTATACAGCTAATTATTCCCTGGTTGCTTTCACAGGCGTTCCCAAGTGACCGATTGTGTGAAAATCACAAAGTTCTTTCTTTACTTTCTCTCGCTCTCTTTGATAATACAGCTCACCTGCATCCAAGGGCGTTTTCTCCCCCTTCCTTCTACCAACAGACCATTTCAGCCTTTTGCAAGAACAAACAAAACAAATCGACAACACGGATTTTAATGTTTGTTAAAGCAGTAACAGTGCTCACAGCGGAGGCAGTAACAAATTCTTATCGTGTCTTTGCCATCTGCTCTCAATAAACGAAGCGGAGGTCTGCCCGCGACGCCTCAGCCTTTCATTCCTCAAATCTGTCGGCACCAGCTGGCACGGCGGCAGCGTATAGGTGTGCGATGTGGCCCACCAACCTGCCATTTTCAAGGTCACGCAGTACCACAAATTAATGAAAACAGAGAAAAAATACCCTTTCTTTTGATGTGATTCCAGCTTTGCGAACATTTACATCCTAAATGTGTTAAGGGCGCAGTAGCCGAGCGGTGCCGGGGGAGAGATGAGGAGCATAGGTCGGCTCAGTACTTAGTATTCATCAAGGATTAAAAGTAGCTAATGCCGACCTTTAAAAGTCAAAGACACTTCAGTTATGAGTCACTCTGCTCTTTTTCTTTTATATGAATCTCGACCTTGATGTCTCACTCAGCTTAATAAAGCAGCAGTAGTGACGGAGGCTGCAGGTCTGAGACACCCGAGGAAATAAAGAGACGAGAACAGAGAGCTGTGAAATGCTGGATGTTAGCATTTTGCTTTTTTGATTGTATTCAAGGTGAACGCCGCTTTGACTACAAACAGCAGTAGGTCTTCAGACTTTATGTGGTTTGATCTAATCGAGACTTCCAACGCGTTCTCGTGACCGTGACGTCAAATACGGCAGCTTGGTCAGTGGCCTGAAGCTTCAGTGACGCTCTACCTTCTCCTCTAACGATGACATGTCATGACGTTTGGACTGTTAATGTTGTGGTCGTGAGAAGATTCACTTCATGTCAAGACAACATTCGCATCACTTTTGTAACTTTGCGCAACACAACTTGACAAATCAGCGTTGGCACTTGGTCACACTCGGAACGTGAAGACTTGCTTCATTGTTTTCCAATGCTACGAGTTGATTATGTCGGAAATGAGTTCAGAAATATTTTGGAATTGTGAGATAACATGTGTGCATTGAGCTAAGAAATTAAGATTAATGTTTGGTCCCAACAGAGGGAACAAAAAGACATCATCTTGTGTGAAACACACCAAGCCAACAAGCTGTAACTTGCAAATGAAAAACAGGCTCGGTAGGTGTCACACAGCCAGGAAACCTTCAAGTCACAGTGCAAATATAAATCACTGAAGGTCACTTTACAGCCAGTGCAAAGAACTAAATATAGCAATAATAACAATAATAATAATAATTAGAATGATAATGGAGGAATATAACATCTAATATAACGTTTTGTTTTTTGCAATGAATCACACACTTTCACATGGAGCAGTTTTAAGTAAATTAAAAGTATAAAGTGCATCTTTCCATTTCAAAGCTATCACATTTTTCTGCAGGACCAGATACCTTCTAGATGTGACGGAGCTATATTAAGAATACACGCAACCAAAATTTGGTCACAAGAAAGAGAAATATTGCTTTTCGTAAATTAACTACTCTTCGTTCGGTTAAAAAATGAATTTATTGTTACCAAATGGATTCCTGTAAATCTTCTGCAACAACATGTTGTGTAAATGATCCTTCAGGTTTCTTAGATGTTCAGGACAAACGTAAACTAACAAATAGAAGCGACTGGTGAGACTGAGAACACAAAGATTCAATAAAAGGATGAGATTCGCTCAGGAGGCAACATTTTGTATGTAGGTGACAGGATTTTACAAGGTCGTGTGAGTTTAATAGAACTTTTGATATGAATATCTTTTAGAAAATCCATTACACCATCAGGGAAAGTCTGGAATTCTGGGTGATTTTGCATGAAATTACCCCTTTTAAAAACATTCATGTGAAAAAAAAAAAAAACACCCCACAATGACTGAATGCAGCTTCATCTTTAAACAAACTTCCTCTTTTATTGTCCAGTAAACTGAAATCCTAACACTTTCACTTGAGTTGAAGATCATATCTTGTGAATATCTGCAGAGAACTTTTTCCTCTCCTCTCCTCTCCTCTCCTCTCCTCTCCGTGTCTCACTCCTTTTGCCTCTGGTCACATTTCTTCATCAGGCTCTCAGATGTGACGGTGTGCTGCGACAGGATTTGGCGCTGTTGTGTGTTTTTGTTCCGTTGTGCTGCTGCTGCCACTTCCTGTTAGAGGGGTAAAGTGGACGAGACACGACAAGGTGGGGGAGAGAGAGAGGAGGTGAGGTGACACACACACACACACACACACACACACACACACATGCAGACTCCACACGTGTGTGTTTTTCTGCATTCATAAGGACCCTCGCGTTCATTGTAAAACCATCTCGCCTCACCACACTGGTGTACGGGCATGTTTACTCAGAAAGTCATAAAAATTGATTCACACAGAGAAACAGACTCTCCCACACAGGACAGAGACGTAATGATAGATGAACACTATAACCAGGACACGAATGTATGCAGGGACACACACACACTCATGTACCTGGCCTACAGCCAGAGTGACCATATCCTCCCCCTCCGAGGACTGACAGGACATTAACATCTCAACACCTCTGGCAGATGGCAGGAGGACATTTTGTCAGTGAGAGAGGGGGCAAACTATTCTAGGATGTTTCTATTTTTCCTCTCTCGGTCGTTTAAACCCATTATTTTTTTATCCAAGGAAGATATGACCTGGAAGATAAGAAAAGACACATTAGCAGAGTCAACGAAATATTTCTCTGCCATTGAAAATGTGTATGCAGCATTAGCATAGCACACGTTCTTCTTTTTTCAACTGACTGGCACTGCGAAAACGAGACTTCTAGGGAACCAGCCTGTACATAGATGGTGTCATTTGTCTACAGCCAAACACCAGTGCGGCCTTTCAGAGCTGCTACCAAGGCTGTAGACTCCTAGTCTGTGAAACATTTGATTTCTTATCTATTTCTGACCAAACTTTTACTGCATTATCCATTGTGACTTTGTTTAATTTGACATCCAAAACTAGTCCTGAGCGTATGCATCACTTTTTAGATTAAATGAATCAGGACACTGAAGCAGTAAATACGTAAAACAAAATAATGAGATTAGGCGCATATATAAATTTGATTGTGACGTGTTCGTGTAAAAGAATAAAACCCGGAGCATTTCGTGTCTAGTTCTCAAAAACAGCGGAAAAATATGTGAAATGAGAAAAGATAAAGAGCTTCTGCTGCATCTGTATCTCAAACACACAGAGTGACTGTTTGTCCCACTGTCCCCCAGTGAATCATTTTACTGTCCAGATGACAGAATGAAATTAGTGATGTGCATGCATGTGAGTTTGTCCGCAGGCAAAATCAAATTACCAGCCTCCCGTGGAGAGGGCTGTTTGTTTCATAAAACTCCTGCAGTCCTGGAGTTAAAATTATAATGCTAATTGCCTGGGCTCTTCTGTCAATACTAATGCCATCCGGAGAGGGCTGAAGGACGGTAATAAAGTTGGGACGACATAAATTACAACTTGTTGCCAGAGGCACAAAAAGTGGATCAGAAAATGGATCCCAGAGAGTTTCGGGAAAACACAGCGCTCTTTTGTGATCAAACTAACAATGATGAGGCAACTTGTTAAACGATGTTGACTTAAAAGTTTCCAGCTTCAGGACAACGAATTTACAAAACGTCTCCACGCCATGTAATTCAGTGACTCGTAGCAAGGCAAAGGGAACACTGCAAAAGGACAGGATAGTTCAGCTTTGTATGGGACTATTAAAAGGAAACACATCTGTACAGGGCTGAACTACTAATGTCTTTTTACAGCTAGCTTCAGTAACTCAAAGATATCTCTAATTCAGAGCTAATATCATCGACAGGCTTCTGAAAAATAAAGTGCACACGCGCCAAGTTGTTTTTTTACACAGAACCGTCTGGAAAGGCGGCCGTCTGTCACCTGCTAACTTCAACCAGGTGCAACATGGGAAGGAGAATTTACATTTGACTAAGTTTCTTTTCATGTTCAGGAATCAATAACTGGAACTATCCAGTGTAGAAGCTAGAATCTTCTGGATAATTTCGTACAGCTTTAACTTCATTTTCAATTCCACCAGATCAGCAGGAGGAGATCGTTACCACCGGAGGAGCCGGGTGGTCAAACACATTCTGACTGAAACCAGGTGAGAAAAGAGTGGAGACATCGTATTCATCTACAGAAGCTATCAGTGTCGTTCTGTCATCCTTTCTGATATAACTGGTGCTATAGCAGCTACGCTAACCTCTTCAGAAGCGGCCATTGTTGTTTTCAAACAAAAATACTCACTTCTCTGGGTGACGCTTCTAAACCACACCTAGCTGCCAGTAGTGGATAGGTAAGGTTTACCTACAGCTCCCACGAGCATTTACCAGAATGGTTGCATGCTTGCTTGTTTAATCATGAACTGACTTCTTCTAGATCTATGATTTCTAACAACACTGTGCTTGATTGTAAAGTTGAAACTCTTTGCCGTTCAAAAAAAAAAACAATACATATATTTATCTACAGCCATATCCACGAGACTCATCACTGTGCATGGGGTTGCTTCAAAAGCATGTTGGAAAAGGGCAGAGCATCGTGGTGCTCCTTTGGGGCAACCGGGCGGCCAAATGCTGCTGATGTGTTTCTACTGATCGGACCCTTTGTCTCACAGTTTATACAGACATCTCTGAACTGGTCCTTCGACTTCCTGCCCCCTCTTTTTTCAAGTTTGAGGTTCTAGGGCTTATACTTTTACTGCCATTATACTCTGTTTTTACACCTTACATACACTTATTTTCCATTTTCTTTACTGGAGCCTCTCAGCTAAAGGATTTTGTTCTTGTACGAACGGATTGGCATTAAGATTAAGATATAAAATAATGGTCCTGTCTTGACAAACTTAATAAACTGCATGGCACTGCTTTTATGTAATTATCTTTTCTTACCTGCTCCCCGCTCTCTCCCTCCGATGGCGTCCGAGCGTCTTCAGCACTCTTTGTGTTTTTGTGAATGGAGCCTGATGAGCGCTGATGAAGCTGTGGAGCAGCAGCGTGGGGAGAGGATGTGAGGGCGCGCGGGAGGGTTACATACGTACACTCACACATAATGCATGAGCTGCCCAGACCAACCAAAGGCTTCACGGCCGCGGCTCCATTAGAGCTTAAACGGCTCGTTCAAGGACACTTTGATGGCGACCATTAAAGGAGAGACAGAGCGTCTCATCCTGTTTCCATAATCAGATTCAGCTTTTTTGGAACAGAAAGAGCTGGAAAGCTGCAATAACACACACACACACACACACACACACACACACACACACACATACACACATACACACACACACACACACAAACTATTTTCCTCTCCTTTGTCAATTTGTCAACAAACACATACAGAACACACATACATACATACTGCCTCACAATTATAAGAAAACAGGGCTCATGAAAGCATCTCTTCTCAACCTTCAGCTGCAGAGCTGCCAACATCCATAATGTACTGTCATTTTTTCTGCTTTGACTGCTGAGTGGAGAGGAAAAAAGAAAAAAAAAACAGCGCAGGATAACAGAAAGAAATGGAGTTTCGGGTGAGTACTAACTTGCCTGAAGGCTAAACTGAACACAACTCTCAGATAATCTAGCTGGCAGAGCTAAAGTTGTCACACCGCGGTGAGGGATGTCCTGTCTTGGGGTTTTTGTCTGGCGAACTTCCTGTTTTATGTTGAAAATGAACTCTCCTCTTGTTTCCGGTCACTTGCCCTTCCTCCTGTTGTTTCCACCTGTGTCACCCCTCCTCATGTGTATTTAGTCCTCGTCTTCTCCTGTCTTTGTTGCCGGAGTATCTTGTCGCGTCGAGTACCTCCAGCCTTAATCACAGCCTTTTCCAAGAACCTTGAACCCGTTGCCAAGTTTGTATTTTCATGTTTTTTTTGTAATTCCTCTAAAGAAGAGTGACCTTATTTTGATAATGTTTTTGGTTAGTTGTTAGAAGATAGTTTTGTTTCATAGTCTCTTGTTTCCTCCTTCCTGAGCGCCTTTTGTTCTTTAATAGTTTTTTCAGTGCAGTGTAGTATAGTAAAGCCTTTTTCAGCCTTTGTTTTTCCCTCCTTGTGAGTGGTCTTTTGTTAAGAATTTCATAGTGTATTTATTATCTTTAGATCAGTGTAGACCCTGTAGAGTTTTCCTCCTTTGAGAGTGATTTTTTGTTCATTGATTTCTGTAAATGTTTTGTCCTCGTCCGCTTGACGAGACTAGATTTTCACAGCCTGTTGTGTTGTCACGTATTCTGAAGAGTTTACAGAAAGACTATCAAAATAAAAACCTGTCAACACCGTTCACTGACTGCATCCGAGTCCTCCATTTTACCCAGGTCTGACAAAAGTAAGAATTGTGGTTTAGGGTGTAATGTCTTAATTTCTAACAAATTAAACGTTTTAAAGGGGCACTATGTAGTTTTGTAGAAGAAATTTCAATTCAGAATTTTATATTTAATATATTTCTAAAAATGGTAAATTAAGTATTTAAAGCTGTACTTAAATTATTCAGAAGACTGTAGTTTCTACACAGGGACAGTTCTAGTTATTGATTCATGAAAATCAAAAAGAAACTTCATCAAATGTAAATTCTCCTTCACATGTTCTTCCTGTGTTTCTTGTAGCCTTCAGTCCACTGAGATGTTGTTTTTTTTTGGGTTTTTCATATCAAAGGTTCCAATCTGCTGCAGTTTTGCGAAAATGAAAAGAAGTGTTCTGCAGTAACAGAAGCCATTTGGTGCCTCACTGGACCGTGATGGCAAACGTTTTTATCAAGCCTGACCTCAGTGGACAGTGAACCTCTGACCCAGCAGTGTTAGTGCCTTGCTCTCCGCTCTGTCTTCAGCTGTACAGGAGCATATGAGCAGTGATTCAGCAGATGCTCTGGGAGGCTTCGAATCGCCCTGATACACAGACCCCCATCCCACAGTCTCAGGAGTTTCCTGTATTCCCTGACAGGTGTGTGAAGTTGGATCCTGTTTGCTGCTAAAATCGGAGGCAACTGTGCTTCACGTTCTTTCACGACACAGAGAGGAAAAAACTGATTAAATTTATGAATCATGGATTTTATTCTTTACTACTGTGATTTCATATTAATGTGAAACAAATTTAAATGAGCAGCTACACCTTTATTTACACCCTGGCGTCGCATGGACACATGGTCGAGCTCGTGCACCCATTTCAGACAGGGTGCGTGCTAATGTTTTTAGCTTCGTGAAGATTTCAGCTTTGAAAAGAGTTTTTTCAAATCAACTTTGGATTTCGGAGCTTCTGGAAACCGAGCTGATCGCGTCATATGAGCTGCATGAAGCCATTTTATGTATTTTTTGGTTGTTTTTGTTTTTTTAAAACAATTCTTCACCCTCTGTTTTGAAACTTCATCTAACTTTAATAATGACGACATGTTATTTTTTTGTTTTGTTTTTTCCGGGTGAACTTAAAAGCTAATTAGGTGCATTTCCATCCATCTTGTTAAATATCGTGTAGCTGTCATAGTGTAGGACACACTATGCATAACTTTAATAAACAGAAGAAGAAGAGGTCGCGAGGCAACCCAGGAAGATGCTGACAGCAAACATAGCTTTCTCTTCTTCCTTCCTTCTTCTCCTCATCTTCTTCTGGGGCCAGGGGCCGTCAATAATGGAACTGTGATTGGTCGGGGTTTGGCACGAGGTATCTTTCACCATCACCGATTGGTTAGTCGCCACCCGCAAGGGGAGATGGGATAACAACGGCAGCGTCAACAACACGAGCAGAACATGCTGCTGCATGCGACTCGCCAGAGTGGTTTTACGCAGCTGGGAGACCTTTTGACGATTGGAGATACAAACATTACTTTGAATTTGTTCGTAAGGAAAATCACTTGACTGTAAGGTGCACACTTTGCCCGTGTTGGAAACTCCTCTCCACCGCTGCTAACACGACCTCAAACTTAACGAAGCACCAACAGAGTCAGTACGCACACACAAAGCTTGTTGCTAGCAAGTAGAAAGAATGTAACGAGTAATGTAATGAATTACTTTCTTCAGGGAGTAATCATGTGATGTAAGGCGTGGCTATTTTTGAGAGTAATGTGTAATATATGACTTTTTTGAGAGCCCCAACACTGGTCAAAACTGATTCAGAAAATGTATTTCATTCTCATGAAAAAAACTTTTTATCCTTACTTCAGTTGGTTATGGCCTTTCTTGAAAAACATTTTTCTGCAAAACGTAGGATTCTTCTTCTAAATGTGTTTCCTTCAACCTTTTTCAATGTGATACCTTAAAATGTACATCCAAATATGTTAATTGAAACAGCGCTCATGGTTGGAAATCCTAAACAACAGTTGTAGAAAGATGTAGCGACACAAATGTCAAGTTGTTAAAGATAGTTTAGCTACAAAGTTAGGAAAATGATCGGACATCAGCATGCTGCGTACTGAAGCCTGTACACCACTAACACTACTGCACATCGCTGCCTGCTCATATTTGTTTGAGACATGAGCTACAAAAAAGAACAGATTATAAAAAAAGAACTAGAGAAAATCAGAAGCGAACACGAAAACCTAAAGTGTAAAAGGAAGAATATTAAAGACTCAGAGAACGTCTGGAGACTGACCCTTCTGATCTCCAAACAGAAACTGTCAGTCACACATCTCCATCTTCCGGATCAGTGCAGAACCCTGGCAGGGCTGATCTCTGAGCGTGTGTGGTTTTATTTCACTCAGACTGACACACACAGTTCTGCCATATCAAGCAAAGATAACACAATGTTCAGCTGTCAGAAACTGTCTGCTCAGCGGTGCGATTGATGCGTGATATTGATGAACAACGTCTCAAAGCCAAAACAGATTAAGCTAAACTGTTCTGTCTCTTTCAATCTATCTGGTCACGTGACCTTAATGAACCAGAGCTGCAGATCAATGGCTGCACCACATCATAACTTCTGTTAAAAGTTGTACGTGATCACAAAGCAGGCCTGACGTGCACAGACGTTCTGGGCCTGAGAAAAAATACCCAATTGTGAGTAGCAGTGTGATAACTTTTCTCTCTAACAGGTTGTGCAAAGTCGAGTATTTACATTGCAGCTACTTATCCCACTCATAATTTGTGAGTTAATGTAAATCGAGCCTTCATTTTCCCCTTGAGCGAAAGCACGGCTTTTGAACATGACGTCATTTCAGTGAAGTTACATTGTGCAATCAACATTTTCTTCATAATGTCAAGCGGAAGCAAGAAAAGTCGTTCATTGCCAGTTTAACATGCTTAATCAGCCAACCTGCTGTTGGCCAGAGTCGACTCGGACCAATCGTGCCAGACACACCGCTGAGGCTGCAGGTCGGTGCCCGGTGGCTGCTGTGAGTCTGTGTGTCAGGACCATTAAGGTCACAAGTGGGAAACTTTAACTGCAGTGTGAAAACAGCCTCCAACCTAATTTATGCTCGAAGGCTCAACACTCTTTCATCCTGACAGAAACTACACATTTTCAACAGTAAAAAATGTCACTGGACACGACAGGCACTGAGTCGTACATATGGAGTTTTATCATGTGGTTGGCAACCGTCAAGATCTCTTAGTGAAACCCAAGTGAACATCAGACACGGAGGGAAGAGGAGAGGCTGTCAGAAAAGCAGAAACATCATCGCTGACATGGCTTACACGAGTAAGAAGGCAGCAGTCTGCCAGAGCCGGCATCTTGGAGGAGGTTAATTGTGTGATCACCTCACTATGACGCTTGTCATTTTCATCTCATTCGCTCTTCATCGCTCTTCCAGACTCAATCTTTCTGTGTGAGTAGCAGCTTCCTGGCAGCGGAGTAAAGGAGCTTCAGTTATTTCAGACAAACAGCAGCAGACAGGCAGGTTGGAGCTGGAGGGTCAGAGCGGTTCGGATCCACCAAGAGGCGAAGCTCCTCATTTTGGCAGCAGTTGCGTCACAACTTCCGAGTTTCTTTGGGATTCCTGATCACATAAATCACATGTGACACACAACATAATACACGACACACAAAAATCTCTGACAAGAAACGCGAGGTGACGTCACCTGGACTGGCTCTTCCTCCGCTGAGATCATTCAGGTCCCCTCAATGTTCGTTATTATTACTTTTGTGTCGGCATTTTACATTTCAACTACTGATACATTCAAATATGTCACATGCCTCACATCAACGTTTCTACAATATGTGTCATATCACGTTCTCATAACATGTATAAGAGCTGACTTTCATGTCATGGCTGCCAAGCAAGAGAGACGACGTGTCAACATTTGTAAGCACCACACCACTTGATGTTTTTCACGAGACATCGGGACATTTTCCAGCTGTGCTTGTGGCGACCAAATCCGGTATTTGATGGGAAAATCTGACCTTCTCTGAACCATCATCTAGTGGATTCTGTGCCTTAACCTAACCGGAGCAGAAGCACAGTGTTGAAAATTAAAGAAAAAAAAAGAAATGGAAAGTTTCAACAATTCTGTGGTTTGGCAGAAACGTACATTGCTAACATTTATTTTGCTTTCTGGGTTGACTCACCAAGTTGTTGTGGTATGTAGTCCCTTGAACCCAAAGTCCGGATGTAGACAGCGGTCCACCTATCAATGATTTCGGAGAGGATGGAGACGATTTACAGGTCAACAAGGGGGGCGACTGATGTTGTTGTATAGTCGTGCACCAGTCTTTACTTTTTCATGTCAGCAGGTTCATTTTCCCTATTCTTTGTTGGTCACAGGACTGGATGAACCTTGTACTAAAAGCTTCAGGTACTTTAGTGGAAACATGGCTAATCTTCATGTAACCCTCATGTTAACGTTCTCGTAATATCTTTTGATAAACTTTAATCCTCCCACGAGACTGAAGCCTTTTGATTTCATCGTCCCGATGGGCTTTGTTCTGGTGCAATCTAATCATCAGAATAAATGTAAGCTAAGTAAGTACATTTCTGCAAAACCATGGATAAGTTCAAACTGTTTTGTCACCACAATCAACCGACACTTTTGCATTGTGAGGTGTATGAATACTGTAGTCAGAGGTGCACATCACACGTTCAGTCATGTTTTTGACTCACAAAACGTAAAGAAAAAAAAGTTCCTCCTATCTATACAATCGGTGGTTATTCTTTCACGTTTCTTCAATAAATCCAGTGGCCAAAGAAGAACCATTTCATAGAGAGTGATCTCTGACTGCAGATATATTCGTGGCCTTTCTCCCACTGAGTCATGCTATCACAAGTTTAGACAAGCCAGACATGACCACAGTTTGTCTCGGAGCGCTCAGGTCTGTCACTTGATCGCAATTCGGATGTCAGGTCCAAGGTTAGACTGTGTGTGCCCACGGGCCCAGTGTCAGTGAGGAAGGAGAGATCTGAAGACAGCTACTAAAACACACACACACACACACACACACACCACAACAACAACAACAACAACAAAACACAAAAAAAAACAACACAACCCACAGGACCCAAGCAAGCGTATTTTATTTATTCTTCATCCGACTCGGGGCAAGGTGAAAAGACAGAGAGACAGAGAGAGGGATGAGAGGGGGAGGACTGAAGGAGGAAGACATGGGGGAGTAGAGGAGGAAAGGATGAGAGAGAAGGGGAGAGGAGAGAGGTGGAGGAAAGAGTTGAGGTGGAGTCACTGGAGAGAAACGGAGCTGAGCTGCTGTCAGATACTGTAAATCTGCTAAAAGAGCGAAAGGAGAGATATTCAGGTCTTTGTATTGATCATGTTTGTGGAGAAACAAAGAGAAAAAGCTTCACGTTGTTTTCTAACATGTGGTTGGTGAGTAACTTGTCTGCTGTGGAAAGAGCAGGAAAGTTTATCTGAGACTAACAGGCTAAAGCTTTAATAATCACTGTCTCCTGTTTATTATTTATCAGTCTTGAGTGGTTTCTGTAATATCACTTTGCCAGCACTTCAGCTCTGAACTCTGGATGGTTTACCACCCTCCACTCCGCTGTTGCATTATTTAAAGCACGCTGGTAGACGGGTGAACTAAGTTATTTTCTGACCGAAACATGAACCTGATCTTATTTGACTCGAAAAGTGAACTCAACTAAATAAATGCTGAGCAACTTTTGTTGGTAATCCACTAAAGAAACTGGTGATGTTCGGAAAAAAAGCACCTTTTGTAGAATAATCAAAAATAATTCTGCGTGCACATTGTGTTTCCGCCTCAATGATTTAATGTTGTTTCTTTGTAAATAGTAAAACAACCCAGTCTCATCAATCCATGTACAACAAGGCTGTAGGTATATTTGCTTTGTGCCTCACGTTTTGGTCTATATCATACTCATGTCACTAGAGGATGCCAAAAGAGTGCACATCGTGTCTTAGAAATGTCCCTGCTGCTGCTGAGCCTACACTGCTCCTACCGTCCATCATGCCAACAAATTAACTTCTATGGAAAATAGTTCCATAGTCAGGTGACCTGTGTTGCTATGATAACAAAAATACACAAGTTATGGTCGCAGTTTGCTTAGGTTTAGGCAACAAAACTACTTGGAAAAGATGAAGCGATGTAAGTAAAATGCGTGGCATCCGTAAACTTTTGGATGCAAACTCGCGATGAACTCACTAAATCTCCCGAGTGAAAGTCCTGCGATCGTCTGACCCAGTCATCAACTCAAACTCCAACCTTACCTGGACTTTCTCGCTCTTTATACCGCGTAACCTGACATTTTTTCTAAGTAGTATTTGGACGCATCTGTTTCACACTGAAGTTAATTAACAGCCGACGAGGTGTCAGTCATACAGTTTTGGACTGCACGTCAGCCATTAAGTAAGGGATAATGCCCAACGAGGTGTCCATTATCAGGAGTTAATGGACGACGCTGAGGCCTTAGAACCGGTTAGAACGGTTGCCTCCGCGAAGTCCATTAACTCCTGATTATGGACACCTCGTCGGGCATTATCCCGCTTATAGCATGGTCACTTGCCAACGAAAATAAATTAAGACCATTAATTTATATTTTCAAGCGTTTTACAATCAAAATGTAAAGTTTTTCACAACCCATAACTTAGTTTCCCTGGTAACGCCTGAGGGTTTGACTAATACCTGGAACAATCATTACCCTCCCGTAAGGTTCTTATGCAACGGAAACGTTGTTCACTCCTCCAGTAAATAGGACGGACCTTAGATACGACTTGGCAACGGGAGATATTCTAGTCCGCTCAGCGATGAGCCAGAAAGCTAACGCTATGCTAGCAAGATTCAAAGTCAATAACATTGCGTACGGTTGACAAACAGTAAATATAATTTGACAGTATGTTAAACGACAAGACTAGCTAGCTAACCAGTCATGTCATTGTCCCCAAATCAATATCAAGATGTTCACGAACAAATGATCGGCCGTGTGTAACGTTACTGTGGCCGCAGCCTGAAGTAGAGAG
>OMLP01019336.1:0-13729 GCA_900302685.1 Spondyliosoma cantharus
GATGCCGGCGCGGTGTGGCGTGGCAGGAGGGGGCGTGGGTGGTGGTGGTGGTGGTGGTGTCAGACTGATATTAATGAGCAGGCTGCACAGGCGGTACCCAAGCTGGGAACCAGGGACCTCTAGCGGTCCTTGGAAGGTTTTCACGGGATCCCAATCCCCTGAGCTGAACTCCCGTTATTCCCAATGGATAATAGTCATAATGTAGGAGATTAATACTGACCTATTATAAGTAGCCCACAGGAAGGGCTCTGAAATCAGTACTACATGTGAAGCTAGAATCAAAATCCCTGTGGGAGCAGGAGCCATACCCGTGCAGAGAGGCCCATTCTCTCTTTATGTTCAAAATATAATACACAATAATTGAAAATACCACAAACTGTACAGCTGCACCTGCACTGGGAATAGTCTATATGTGCATTCTATCGATGACAGAGTAAATGTAGTCACAAAATTAATTAGTAATGTGAATTCAGTTAAGAACATTTCAAATCCAATCGGACAGTACTCACTCCTTGATACCAGCCACCTAAATACGCCTGATTCTTCTCATCAAAATCCATGGATATTCCCTGAGAAATCATAAACATGTTGTCGCAGTGCCAAAGAAAGTGTGAAAAAAAAAAAAAACCTGGATTCGTCCCTTAATCCGATGAGCACCAAAAGTTAAAGGGGTCTATTCTGGGCCGAGACCCATCGTCCATCCAAGTTTAGTGGAAATCCATTTGATGGTTTTTGTTTAATCCTGCTGACAAACCAACCAACTGACAAATGGATGAAAAACATCCACGGCGGAGGTACAAATACACACGCATTTACAACTTTTTGTGTCTTTTTGTCTATTCTGAACGTTTGATTAAAGTGGCAGAATTCTTTCAGCTCATTTTAACACTAACCATGGTCTCGTTGTAATAGTTATAACAGTAAGTCAATGAGAGACAGGCTGCAGTTACAGCCTACTTCTTTGGGCTGAGCAGCAGAGGAACGATGGCGACACCTAGTGGCGATGTGATTCAATTACACCCTGCAGGCTGCCGCAGGGGTTTTCTGGATCGAGCAGGTTACAACCATTGTAAAAATGCAACACATACTTTATTTAGCTGCCTGAGTGATATGTAAAAGTTTTCAGTTTGACATCACAAAATTTCAAACAACGTCATACATTTATATAATAACATGCAATTTAGTCTTTAGATTACTTTTGTACCAAACCTGAGTTTCTATGTGACAATGTCCTTCTTTTAATTCCATATTTTACAGGTATTTGTGAAATTACTCCCAAATTTGTACAGTTTGCTCTTTTTCCTTTCTTATTAACAGAAGTGGTCTGACTTAAAATACACAAACAAGACTGAAGGCAGTATAGTTTCCAACATATTGTTGAAGAAAGCCTTCACTTAGTATTCAGATCAACATGCACATTTCTCAGCAACATAAATGATGAGTATGAGTATTTCTATGAAACATCTCTTCAACCTTACAAACACTGTCGGTTAACAGGCAAAATTAAAAAATAAAAAAAGGTTCAACTACTTGTTTTCAAATTGGCAAAAATGCCAAATGAGAGAAAGAGGTAGGCCAATGTGTTATTCTAAACTACATATGAGACTCTGTCAGTCGTTTGAGAACTTCAGTGTTACACTGAACTACAGTTTCCACCCAGCTTAATCTCTTCCAACCTCTTCTCTAGTTTATCTGCCATGGCGGTGAGCTGTGTGGCCCTCAGCATCTCTGGCAGTCTCTTCAGCTGTTCCCGTGAAGCCTCGGCCAGCCAAACTCTGATTTCATCCATGAGAGGACCTCTCTGTCTGGGGGCAGATGTGTCCCTGACTCGCCTCTCCTCTCCTGTCTTATAAATGTACCTGTCGGAGGGAGACGAGGGTTTGTTAGCATCTATGTACTGGAGAGGTGAAGGGAGACGTTCACACGAGGTGCAAGGAAGAAGTAAAAAGAGAGGTAACGCGATGTGCAGAGGGGATCGCAGCTTGTGTGCTCACCTGTTGACAAATTTCCTCATTTTTGTCACTCGCATCCTGTGCATACTGAAGAGTCCTGAGTAGAAGTCCCTGGACTTCTCACCTGAGAAGAAAGGAACCGCGTGATATTGAAAGTCAAACTTCGTTGACATGCTGCCATGACTGTTAGAAGTGAGTGATATAAAATAAACTACACAGAGTACATACTTCCATTCTCAAGATCCCAGCAGGTGCCGCACACTGTGTTGTGGTAGATGGAGCCGGAGAGGAGCGCAATCTGTCCCCTTGGGCATTGCTGGTGATTTACGCACGCCTCCAGCGCAGAAGTTGAATTGGAGAAGAAGCCATTGGAACACTGTTCACAAACAGTGTCTGTTTGTGACGTACCTATAGGGAAAAAAAGGCATCTGGTGTCGTTATATTGTTCTCTAAATACAGTTAGAGCCCAGATTATCGCGCGCATCTCAGATTTTCCCTTAAATTCAGTTGTTTTTATAGCTTCTACTCTTGTAAAACATGCCTGATTGATGTAAACTGAAAGTAAGATACGAAAAGTAAAAATCAAACAAATAACACGGAGGCTAAAAGAAGAAACTTTCTTTCCCTCGTTGAATACCTTTTGTTTGAACACCGCTCCCGGGCGCGCACTCTTTGTGTCTGATACAGAAGTCGTCTGCCCCGTAGAAGCCGTCCGCACACCGGCACACCCTGTTGGCTGTCACTGTGCACTCCTTCTCCACCACCTGGTTCTCACCGCAGAAGTTGCTGCAATAGAGACACCTGGACAAGTAGTTCCAGAACTCGGTGAAGTGTTCATCTTGGCACGGCTCACATCTGGTGGGCGTGGTTGCCGTGCAGTGCGCGGCCATATGCGAGCCGGGCCGACACTTGTCGCAGATGAGCTTTGCCCCAGTGAGCTGGTCGTGGCGCTCATAGGTGGGGACGGAGCCGTGCGCTGAGGCACCGCAGAGGACAGCGGAGAGCAGGACGAGCAGCGGTGAGAGGATCTGAGGAGAGCACAGTGATTATTGTTCTACTGCTACTGTTACTACTGACTTTACAACAGCTCAGTGTTGTGATACAGTACAGTACCTACAGTACTACTGCCACCTGTTAAGTGATTATTATTTTATAGAAGGATACAGGATGCTGATGCCACAACAAGTGATACAAAAAACAAGAACATTACAGTGATAGAATGAAGTTGGAGACATAAGATGCTTTCAAAATGTACTGGAAATTGTTAAGACCTCGATTACTGTAATTGATTATTACTGCAGCAGGCATCAGGTGTCTTTCCTAATTGATTCTGCCACAAGCACTTTAAATTTCAAAAGATGGCTTTACTTTTAAAATAGTCAGAAACAACCGATAACCTCGGAATTACCAGGCAAAGTGGACAGTGGCGGACTCAGGATGTTCGAGGGGCAGGGTTCAAAAAAATATAAAGGGCACCAGCTGTACATCGAACATGGGGGGCACCAATGTGGACCCAGTGTTCACTGTAAATTTTAAAAGTTGACTTTAACGAAGTCAGGAAACCGATTACCTCAGAATCTCCAAGTAAAGTAAACTATTGAATTTAAGTTGTTCAAGCAGAAAAAGTTTTAACAACTTCAAATTCTTAGTCTGCTGTACTTGGTCATTTTGAGGCAGTTGGTTTCTTCGACTTTTTTTTGTAAAGTCAATTTGTCCAATTTTACAGTGTAGAGACCTAAACATTTCTTTTTGAGAACTAACTGATTTAATCACAGCCAAAGTTGAGTCTAAATTTGTCTTGTTCCACTGAAAAGATTTTTTATGTTTATGTCTCTATGGGTTAAAAAGTGCTGCAAAGTGTAAATTCAAAGTGACAAAGTTATTTTACTCAACGAACTGAGGAAACTTGTAAAAATCTACAGTGTGGCTTCAGCAGTAAAACAATTATAAAGTCCCTGATGTGGACTAGTAAAGTTTCAGTCCATTTTGCTTTAGATCTATTTCCAATAAAATAAAAAGCAATAAACATTTCTCAATTCACTTAAAGAGATTCTGTTTTAGGTATTTCTCCATGTTGCTTGAGAATTAACATGAAACGTTAAAAAATAGTGTCAAAATCTCGACTGCCTGATGACTAATTTACATATAATTTTATATCTAATATCTTCTAAAGCATCACTAATAATCATCTGTCTTTGCTGGATTGTATCATCTTACACTTCATAGTATATTGTTATAGAGAATACTCACCATGCTGATGATGATGTGCATGTTGTTGCTTCTGTTGAAGATAGTTTGATGGCAGGATCAGGTCCATTATATAGTGTTGGAGGAACTACGACTATGCGTGGGTGTTTGTGGTGAATCCAAAAGTCACCCAAGCGTTCAGTACCCAACTGAAGGTTATATTAAGTATTATTCATTCAGTGGAATATTACCATGTGTGCCATGTGTCTTTCTACAAAAGCAGTCTTGCATTTTCAAATGCAAACCCACAAAAGATTTTTAAAAAAAAAGAAAAGATTTTAAAACGTCCCCAAATAATCACCACAGCATAAAGTCTGTGAAATTCTTTGTTTGGTTTTCTTTTTGGTCAAACAATTTAAATGGTTTATTTTGAAGATAATAAATAAACAAACCTCTCCACAAATACTTATATTAGATATTTTAATTATGTTAAGTTAATATAAAAGTAAACATTGCATTTTTCACGCTGCACTCTGCACTAACTGTATCAGAGATTCATAATGCAAACGTTATTGAAACTGTTGTTGTATACAGGTCGTCATCATCATCACATCGGGGGATAAAAAACATAAAAAAATTATTTGGTTATTTTCCCCTAACCGGTTGTTGAAACAGCCTGTATGTGTCAGTGTTCTTTTTCCTTTGAAAGATCATGTGAGTCACTAAACAGTATGTACAGTGTGACAACGTGCTGGTTAAGCAAATTGAGATTAATTGTACTATGATGAGTCAAACATATATCTACATGCCTCATATCACCACTCATGTTTCCTCTTACGTATGTGAAAAAATACTGTCGGGTGTGTTTATAATGAATAAGAATGAGTATAGTACATGCCGTTGTCTTCTTTTGGGTCCACATGAGTTTGAGAATCTCCTCTTTTACATAAATCTCAGGGAATTTTCCATATTGGTGAAATCATCTTGTATGTGAAAACTAGATACAATGTTTTTGTGTGAAATTTGCCTCAGCGTCTGTGTGTAAAGGTTTAAAACATTGTTTTTTCAGAACTTTCAAATGCACCTGACTGATGCTGGCTGTTGAAAACTTCAAGGTGTGGTTTAATGCTCAGGAAAGCTATTAAGTTGATGTTCACTTAGTGTGAGAAAAGAACTATGAGAAATGATTTTTTTTTGGATAAAGCACTATAATGGTTGTTGTTGGAAATGTTTTGATATTAGTGCTTAAACAATTACTTTTGGTACCAAAAACAAGATTTTGTTACGCCACATGAAGGAACGTAAAAATGTTTTTCTACCAAACCCCTTTTCAGGGTGCAACCTACTCTCATACTTGGGTGTAACGCGTTACAGTAACGTAACTACTTTCTCGGGTAAAAAGTAGTGTAACACGTTACTACTGAAAATATGGTAACGAAACGTATTTCCTTTTTCAGTTGGGCACAACGTTACATTTCCCAGGGACAGATTTGACAGCAACACTGCCTCAGCTGCGTGCTTGCGCAATACTCACGGGCTCTCATCCCACACTGAGTGTTGTGCTGGCTGGTAGAGTTAGAACCCAAAAGCGGACACTGAAGCTTGGAGAAGTTGAAGGAGTGATTTATTGATTCCTCGAGGAAACAGATCGTGAGGGAGTTGTGAGCTCTGGGCGGAGTCCCCATCTGGAGACGTGGAGGTGGAGGTGCTGGAGCTGTAGCGCACGGTGGCTGGTAGCGTGGTGCGCCGGTAAGCCGGTGAGCACAGAGAGAGTAGCTGCTGTAGAGGTGCGGAGGGCTGGATGGCTGAGCAGGAGCACCAAGCACCATAATAACCCACAAATATCACAGGACATGACACTGAGGCTGGTACTAGCTATAGCATGCAGAGAGCAGTCAGTCATCATGGCAAGAGGCGGAGCTCCACAACCAACGGTAACTTGTTTTCTTGTCAAGTGCTCTGTTTGTGGCATTTTTCCTAATAAAGAGTACAAAAGAAATACCTGTTGTGTCCTTCATAGTAGAACTTTATGTAGGCCTATACACATTTAGGAAATGAGATGGGCTTCTGCCCAAAGTCGAGCACCATAAAAGTAACGTAAAAGTAACTTTCCATAGAGGGTAACTAAGTAAGGGATTACTTTTTTAAGAAGTAACGAGTAACGAGCAAACACTACTTTTTAAAAGTAACTTCCCCAACACTGCTCATAGGGCACAGGTCAGCACCGTGACACTATCCTTTTTTATATCTCTGGGTGTATTAGACCATTGTGGGCAGTGTAGCAAATAGAAGTGCTTTTTTAAACATGTTTTTTGCATTTGTTCAAATATAAGGTGTCATTATGCTAATTAACCAGCTTAATGTTTTCCAAGTAGCAGTTTGCCAATTGATTGTCCATACAACATACTATCATGATATATGTATATTGTTATATCACAATGTAAAAATTAATATATTTTGTAATATACCCATTACATCATGATGAGTATATAATATCCTCAGATCCAGATCAATAATTAGGTTCCGATCCATAGTCATCACCAGAGTAAGACATTTTTTATTCTATTCTATTGAAGTAAGCTTTTTAAACATAAATGACACTCTCATTTATTCATACAGGTCTTTAAAGGGGTAATTTGTCAGAAATGGCCAGAATTTGACGGTAGGTAAACACAGTATGGAGGCGATTTACAGAAACTCCGACCAGGACTATGACTCCAGGGACGTGAAGATAAAGCAGCCCAGGACAGGAGAGAGGTGTAGTGGCAGAGGAATGAGAGAGCAAGTAGTGAATTAGATGTACATCTCCCAGACCTACGAGGGCTATCAGACTATCAACTCTTTTGGTACAAAGTGTTATTGAGAGACAGGACAGGCTGGGGCTAGCTGGTTAGCATTCTAACTTCTGTAGACATCTCCACAACACAGTGCATAGATGTTTTGTTGTAATGTTTTGAACTAAAATGAAGAGATGGATGGTCACATGTGGAAGTGTTAAGTAAAGTGGACAAAGATTTATTAGCTCCTGGCCTACTGTTTGAAGCCAGCCAGCCATTGGCTACTGTTATTTTTTCCATTCACAGCAGAAGCCAACCAGTAATCTTTTCTGCCGCGTGGTTTATACATGACGAAACAGCCATTTCTTACAAACTGATTTTAATCAGATCATTTGACATAAGTGTTCACAAAGTTACACGAGCTTGAAGAGGACCAGTCAGGCATATATACAATAAAGGTCATACATTTAATAATATAAAAGTGATAAAACAAAATATAAAACAAATATCACTTCATGAAGTTGCAGCATTTGGAATCCAGTATTTCTGATATGATAATAAAAACAAGCCTTTACATACTCAGAAAGTAAAATTTTTTTTTTTAAATAGAAAACACATTGCACTCCTTTGTACATTCAAAAAGCTGACAATTACAAAAAAAAATCAGATGAGCTTTACTTGCCAGCAGTCCATTACAAACCAACAAACAAAGGAAAACTAGAAAATACATGTATTTCATTATGAAACCAAATCCTTCCTCTCATTCAGCGAGAAAGCAATAATACAAAAAAAACACATCATCTGCCTGCATGTCTTCCATAAAATAGTGTGCTATTTACATTTTAAATAGTTTTTTCACAGACTGTGCTCAAAAAGTTCTCAGGAAACTGTTTTTTTTTAAAGGTTTTTTTTAGTATATACAGAATATTTTTTGTTTCAGTTTTCCTGGAGTACACAGATGTGTGACAGTTTCTTTTAATTTCTTTTAAGGCTTATTAGATTCTTCACTGCAGACAGATACCATAGACCGTAGGTGAATTTATTAGCATCCATTCTTACCTCATAAAATGGAAAATGTTTGTGTGGTATAATTTGTATAGGTTTCAGATAGGAAATCAGAGGCAAAGAATTTACCTTCCCATCTTGCCTTTGTGTTAGACAAAATATCTAGAGGCACTTTATGAATAGCTTGATATCATTTGATGATATCTTA
Organism: Spondyliosoma cantharus; assembly: GCA_900302685.1. NCBI lineage: Eukaryota > Metazoa > Chordata > Actinopteri > Spariformes > Sparidae > Spondyliosoma > Spondyliosoma cantharus. Next base: position 8,130 of record OMLP01019336.1, read on the forward strand.
AAGGAGACCTATTATGCCTTTTTTCCCCATTCATTCAGTGTTTTATATAGGTTCTCATGCATGTAAAAGGTCTTGAAAGTTAGAAACTGAGCATTTCGGACCGAGGGAATACAGTGCTGCAGCGCTGGACAGTATGAGAAAACTGATATGTCTCTTTGAGCATTAAAGCATATAATTCTAGCAGTAGCCCAAAATAAAACTGTAAAACTGAAAATTAGCATAATAAGCCTCCTTTAATGACCTGACATGGACCCATGTCTGTTACACTTTCACGTGAATTTATCCCCCCCCCTTTTTATGTCAATATGTGACAATGCATTAGTGTCTGTTTACTTTTTACATATATTCCTGTTCGTACCTATTCATTTAATGGCTTATGAGCCTTAAAACACGACTCATCGTGAAGCATACTAACAAACATCTTCTCATACATCTTGTGCGCTGAGGTGTTTCCTATGATGCGGCCGATCCTCTTCAGGCCTTTCAGCAGGTAGCGAGGTGCCCCCTCGCTTCGCAGCACCCTCAGACTGTGAGACAGACCTTTCGCTAGATCCAGGTCATAGTTTGCTGTCTTCCAAAGGTGAAGAAGCTGCAGGAGGTACTGTCTGGGCAGGCAGGTAGAAACCACAGCCTGTACATCCTCCTGCTTAACTCTGAACCCCGGCAGGCTGTTGGTGACCTTCAGTAGGTCATCTAGGGTCAGGTTTTTTAGGCTGTTGCAGCGGGAGACTTTCCTCTCACAGTGGTTCACACCTGGAGGGACAGGGTGCCAACGATTAATACACAACCGTAGGATTTGCTTAATGAACAAAGCGCAGATTGTGTTTCGCACCTTGTATGAGGCCGTACAGCTTGTCGTGGTCTTTGTTCTGCTCCCGCCACAGTCGCAGCAGCTGGAGGACCTGCTGCTGGGGAGAGCAGGCCTTCTTCAGCCTCTCCAGGCTCTTATGATCCACCTTCCGCCCGGGAAGACTCTCCAACAGTCGCTCCAGGGGCACCGAGGACAGCCGCAGCGAGGAGAGGGACTGGTAGACTGCCTCCTCACACAGGGTCACATCTAGAATAAATTGTACGAGAGAGAGGCCGACGGGGAGGTTTAATAACAACATCACAACATACAATAAGCAAATGATTACGCTGTTGTAGTTATTCCAGAAAAAAAAAGACATGGTGAAATATCAGGGTGCTCCTGGATATCTGACAGCTTAAATGCACAGTATGTAATATCTGCAATCAAAAGACTTTATAGCATGGGTGTTGTTGTCTTTATTGTAAAACAACCACCATAAACCACAACCATAAAAATCTATCCGACGTGAGTCGTTTAATGAATTCTGTTGCGACAGCCTTGTTTGGTCTGCCTATGGCTGACATCAGCTATTCTCAAACCCTAGATGGATAGTGTTGTGTAACTGATACTAATGACTCACTTCACTGACCTTTCGGTACTCGTGCGGCATTTTCAATATTTTAAAACATTCACTTCCGTCCATCATTTGTCACCGGTGGTCATCAGTGATTCATCCAGCAAAAACTACAGTGACACAAGAATCTTGTCTGTGCGCAGTGAGTGGGAAACGTTTACAATTTATTGTAAGCTTATTGTTTGGTTAGGCAGAGGGCCGAGCAGACTACTGATGGAATCTATCAAAATTGTATTCCTCATAGTAAATCATCCGAGGTGCACAGGTAATGTTTAGACTACATTTTGCCCACAGGGTTTGGTCTACACAGAATCCCAACAGCCTATTACAAGGTCTGGATTTGTTTATGTGTGTTTGTGTGTGTGTGACCGTTGGCTTGTAATGTGACCACAGCAGAACGAGGATTTCCTCTCTTTCTGTTCCCCATTTACAGCAACATGTACCGCTAACATGCGCTATACCTTTGATGCAGCGTCGCACCGCACATACACCAATACCATGTCATCATCACGTGCTTAACATGTCTGCACGTCAAGATGTAATGGAACTTCCTAATGACGCTGAATTATCTTGTGAAGAGCTGGGTTTCCTTTTTTTTTCTTTCACTGAACCCTTACACTTACATGAAGTGCGACCAGATCCAAACAAACCAAATGTGGGACAAAGAGTATATAAGTGTGGGGTAATGTGGGACACGCTACAAATGCTGAGGGGAATTTATTTTTATGTAATGTATTATTAACTTAAAGTTAAACATTTCTATTATTCCACTTAGCTTTCCCTTAGCTCACTAACACAGAGCGCTGACCTGTATGATTGTGAGTGCTGCACAGTGTGGCAAATGGCAATTATTTCAGAATGCTTTGGTACATCCTATGAACCTACTTTCAATAATCCTGACCTGACGCCAGACATCTGAAGATGATGTGAAACTGTGAACATGATGACATGCAACTTTGATGGGATTATGAGGCATTTCTGTACTCATGCGTGTGTGCAAATGTTTTCTGATTAGCTCGCAGAACATGAGGGACACCAGTAAATAAAAAAAACATTTCTGTAAAACAAATTTGGGTGGAGTATGATTGATTTTAATGTGAGGAGGTTATTAGGCCTGTTAGTCTGATGTCTGGTGATGTAAGTGTGGTTTGCTCTATAATATACACTGACATGCTGGTGGTTTCTCACAAACACGTAGCAACTTTGGGAATCGCAACTGTTTCCAATTTCACATTTTTTTTGTTGAAAAACAAAACAAAAAACTTGCTAAACTGTGCCAGGATCTGCTGCAGACTATCTGTGGTCATGTCGTCTGCAGGAAGGCAATTTGTGAATGGATGTCTGAGGAGAGCATCACCCTCCCTGAGGGGCAACAGCTTTGTGTGATTCCTTCTAAGTGTGGTACGCACTCTGCACGAGTGTGCCAGGGTCTGCACATCTGCATGTGTGTGTTCCTCGGTGACTGTGGTTTGTCAGGCTCTGGGAATTCATTGTCATATTTGAGGCTTCTCCTTTTAAATTAATTGTCAGCATCTGTCCTAGTTAAAAGTCTGACTTACAAAGACTAACCAGCTTGTCTCGTGTCTCATTTGTGCTTGACTCAGTTTCCTCTGTTATTGCAGTTTGAGGATGTGACAGTTAAAGGATAATTGATCCATCATGGCTCATTATGACAGTAGTGCCGTAAACATCCCATTCAACCCCTTTGCTCTGGCTTTTCTCTCTTGTGTTGGTCTTTCAAACACGCAAGAATTTGGAAAAGAATGGAATGTGGACAACGAACCTGACCGAGGAAATCCCCTGCCTTCAGGAATGAAAACGACCACATGTCTGAAATAATTCTGCTCTGACAGATTGTGAACTGTTGACAATTGAGGTTTACACAAAACATTGTTGCATGTGTGTGTGTTTGCTGTGTATAAAAACAGTTTCAAGTCCTAAAGCCTCTCATACAGTTCCCATTAGTGATTTAACCCTGCTGTGGAGTTGTCTTACCAGTGTGGCACAAAGTGTGATGCTGAGAGCACTCCAGTGTTTTGTCCGGAGGGCCACAGAGGCTGTCCGAGGTGGACGTGCCCCACCTGTGTGTCTTCAGGCTTGAGTGTGAGCAGTTTCTGTGGGGCTGACATGGCTCAGTGGAGGAGTCGCTGTCGGAGAAATGACCAGCGGGACAACGTTTACACACCGTGTTACTCACCGGTGTACCTGGAGGAGATAAATGCAGGATGATGTGTGGATTTTAAGGATGAAAACATGATTTTGAGAGAATCCATGCAGTTAAAACTTTTAAAATAAATATCTCAATCTGTGAAAGATTACCCAACCTGGCATTTTTTTTTTTTTACTTTCTAATCACAAGTTGAGATCTGACACACATCAGCTATTTTCAGTGTGTGAACATGACCTGCAGCACACACTGGATGTGATTAAACAGACACCAAGATGATGTGATTCCAGGAAGTATGACCGCAACCACACGTGACTACCCATCAGAGCGACAGATGACTGTGTGATTCTGAGAATGACTCGTACTTAATTTTCTATATCTTGCTTTCATATAGGAAATACCACATCAGTTGGTCGATGCCGAAGATATGCGTTACTATGATGACATGTCACTCGAAACCGCAAGCGAGGCGATCTGTCAGCTGATTTTTCAGATTGACTGACACGATACATAAAAAAAATGTATTTTCAGCAACTTTACAGCTATAATGTCTAACAAAATGCAACAGATCACAACTGAAATGCTAATTAGACTTTTAGCTTTGATATTGTGTGACAATGTACTGATGCCTCATATGTGAGTGTGTAAAAATCTATTTACATATAAAGATAAATATATACATATTTAAATGACCATAACTTTATAATGCATATATGTCTCATGTCATTTCTGTGTTTTTTTCATCAGCATTCAATATGTTTCCTCCATGATGTAACAATTCCACCCATACGTTTCATTACGTACCAAACATTTTCACATAAACATTGGCATTTTCCTTTATAATGATGATCCGTAGCAGTCTTTACCACCTACCATGATATCATTACAGTAAAACACGATGACTTCTGCTACATGACCTGCAGCACGCATGACGATACAAGGATGTCCGTGTGGTGGAACTAGTGTCGTAATCACATCCTCATTTTTCGAATCTCTGCGGCATTGAAGTGAAAGCGCGTGGGAGGACGAGCTGTGTTGAAACAGATTCAACCTTTTGATTAATTTCCCGCTATCATAGCACAGTGCACAGTGTGCTCTTTTTTCACCATTTAGCGTGAAAAACCCGAAACCGCTGATATGCATACAGCAACGAGCTAATTTCCTGTATGTGAATGAGAATGTGTCGGCACAAGTGCGGTAGGGTTACATACGTTGGCATCTTTTTTTTTTCTTTTCTTTTCTTTTCTCAGAATTTCCTCTGTCTTTATGCAGATCAGCATGTTAGCGCTTCACCATCATACGTAAATGAAATCTGTAGATGACATTTAAAGCTGAGGGACGAGCTCTGCTGTCTTATTGAGGTTGAAGACAGATCAAAGTGGGGCCCTTAAGGTTTGATGCGATGCAAAAGGTTTCTGGTAAAACATAAAACAATGTGAATTGCTATTCATGCTGTTTGATTTTTTTTTTGGTAAAAAGCTCTTTTAATATGTAGAATAATTTATCATTAATTGGTTTACATAATCTGAACACAGTGGGCAGAGTGATTTGCAGGAGGTCAGTCGATTAAGGGAACTTGGAATCCTAGTTCTACGGAAGTCCTGAGAGGCAAGGGAAAGAAAAACTGAAAAGTATAAGAAGTATAAAGTATAAAGAAGAGCTGAATGCTAGTCAATTAGTCAATTAACCAGAATTACGATTATTTTGATTATTTTTTGTTCATGGAAGTAGTTTTTTAAGCGAGACTTATTTGCTTTGCATTTCTTTGTCTGTACTTTTATCATTGATAAAAAACAGACTCTAGACTATTGTATGTTATGGTAAATGACTCAGCCCTAGTTCTATTATCTAGTCTGAGTCTTGTTAGCTGACATTTTGTCTGAAACTTTTTATGCATTACGATTGGTGAGGTCTCCCCTGAAAACTGGTGAAAGCATAATCTTTAGATTATTGAAACTAATTACTCCAGGTTTAAGAGACTTTGAAAGGGTCTCTTCCCCCCCCCCCGG
>OMLP01019341.1:5752-36339 GCA_900302685.1 Spondyliosoma cantharus
TATATGTGTATTTGTGTATATATTTATGTGTGTGTGTGTGTGTGTGTGTGTGTTTGTGTGTGTGTGTGTGTTTAATGTGAGTGGAAAAAAGAATTTCCCAATTAATTTAAAATATTACATGTAGAGGAGTATTCAGTACTCATGGGTCGGACCACATCCAAGTCAATTACTCAAAACGAATGTGAGGCATGAAGTGTGAAGGGGCCACCTCCCATTGTTTCACCCCTTGCTCAGAACATACTCTTCTTCTATATTTTGATCTCAAGTAGACACCTGTGATGTTTCATGACAGTATCTTGCAGGTTTCTGACACTATCCCGCTGCCAAAATCTTTTATCTTTTAATCTCGGTGCCAGGCTGCAGTGACTTAATATAGCAGCGTGATAAACACTATAAGATCCATAAAAGATCGAGGATATTTACCAGCAGCGACAGCTTCGGCTGGAAATATTTTCATTTTGTGAGTCTGTTCAGGCTTTCCCCGACATGTGCTAGCTCAGTTTGGCACCGCACATCAGCCCCAGCGTGGCAGGGATTGCATTTCCATTACAGCAGGGTTACCTGCTCGAAGGTTTGTCTTTAACTAATGATGACATTTACTCCTCCTCCCTGCAGTGTTATTAGAGAATAAAATCATTATTTAGTGATCTTTCATTTTGAAGCAGCAGAATCAGGAAATGTTGGGTTTTCCTTCGCACGACTTAACACGACTCCTGAAACAGCTGAACACAGCAAAAAAAAGAGCAGATGTCTGAAAGTACAAGCATGGACACTGGAGAGGGACTAAATCTGAAACTACAGAGATTCAGTTGTTGTGGGCTGAACACGCATACACTACGCCTGTCTGTCAGTTTTCCTGCAGAGACATGAGTTGAGTTATTGCAACACAGGCTTGTCTGAGGAGGAGAAGGGACGTCAGCACGGGTTGGACGTGGTTGCAAGACGTCACTGCAGCCTGCGTGGAGATGGGGCGGTGGCACTGCGGCTGCACTCCAGGGTCCATTTAAAGATCAACTCGGTGCAGTAAAAGCAAATTGGCACGGCATGGTTTCACTTGGTGTGACCAAGAGCGCCATGTGTGTCTCCGTGTGTCATCATAGCAGACTGTGGTCCTGGAGACACAGCGTCACAACCATACAGAACACAGTCACAAGACTTGGAACGTCAAAACGTTGATGGACTGGTGTGATCCCATCAGCAACCTCAGCTGCAGGTGACCCGTCTGTCCTCGAATCAGCAGCTGCCAATGCTGTCTCTGCACAGTGTTATCTGTGAATGATCTTACCATACACGCAAATCCCAGAACATGGGGGCACAGTGTCGTACCGCATCAAACAACAAAAAAAACGTATGATCATGATCAGTCTTCATTTCCGCCGTGCTGAATTACAGGCTTCTCTTACGTTAGCTAGTGGTTACCTGACGTTCGTTAGGGATCTTATTTTGAACGAATCAACAAATCAACTCTTAAGTTTTCTATTCAGACAGACGTGTAACTTTGCAGCTGCTAGCTGTGGGATGCACTCACAAGCAATAGAGCATTATGGTAAAACGTCCTGCAGTCTGGTGGCTTCCAGCACAGCCTTTACGGTTGATTGGTTTGTTGCAGCAGCTGCTTCATCACTGCAAATGTTTTGTGGTTTTTCGGATGTTCTGATGCTGGATATTCCCTGATTGCTGCCTCTGTAAGTGTGTTTGATTTGCGGCTGTATCCTCCTAAAGTGTGAAAGTGTTTCTGTCTGATTGCATATGATTGTGCAAATAAACACAATGTTCTCCTTCCTTGTGCCACAGACATAAAACAGCAAGAAGAACACAGACACGTCTTCTACATCTGTGTCCAGTAGTTGTGCTGTTCAAAGGATAAGACGGGCTAATGTGCCACAGAGTTCAACTGTTTTGAGCCACAATGTCGCACAGGTTACCATGAACATACACACACTGCAATGAAACTTTGCCTTTTACCTTATATCTAGAAGCCATTAACAAAAATATACATGTTCATAAGGAATGGATGGGCTGGGGGCTGAGTGCCACAAACAGAGAAAGTAGTATGCTGTTGGCCATATCCTATAAACCAACATTCTCTGGCACTCTTTGCATCATGGGCCTCGCAGCCATTATACGTGTCACTTTTTAAAGTTACCAGCCAACTTGGTTGGCTTTGCCGGTTTCGTTCTCTACCCTTGACTCAAACGACTAACTCCCTCAGTAGCTCTGGTAATGTCTGTGTTTGGTAGTTTATAAGCTTTAGTTTTGCGGCTAACATGCCGGCCTCTCTTCCTGTCTTCTGCTGCCCCTCTCGGGGTCACTCATACTAAAGAGTCGCTCCTCACTGAGGGTCGAGCGGCGTGCTGCCGCTGGGCTGCCCCTTCACCTAACTAGCCTAGAGACACTGCAGCTGCGACAGCCAGTCACGGTTTTGTGTTTACTGGGGTAACTACAGCTCAGGTCACTGCATCAGCTGCACCACTGACCATTTGTTTTAAACAACCATGAGAAAAACACAAGCACAGCCCATCAACAGCACAGTTCAATAGTGATAAAACATCACCAATTTGCAGAAATAGGATGATTCCATATCACAATCCACATTCATGGCTAACAGTTATTCTCTCGGGTAGCCAACAACATGTAGCTGCTTAAACTTAGTCTAAAACGCGGTCGCTTCGGAGCACTCGGGGACAGTGGGACATTGGAGCCAGTAAAATTGGAACATTTTAACATGTTATTTTTTCTCAAACTAAAGTGTGGCTATGAAAGGTAAATACAAACACTTCAGACAGCCTGTGTCAATATAGCAGGTCCATATAACAAGGGGCAGCAACTGCTCATCATGCAGCCGCCGAGCGACATGTGCTGCAGCCGAGGTTTGTTTCTGAGCGCTCCACTTTTTTTGTGCGGCTGCTTGGAGAGCTCCTGGTTGAAAGTCCCTGAACTTTACAGAAAGGCACTGGGCTTGTCACTGTCAGCCTGGTAACCAAGAGAACAGAGAAGTGGCTCATTCTGACGGAACCTATTCATGACTTAACAGAACAATCACAGTCATTAGCTAATTAGTTAATCAAAATACAAAGTGTACATGCGTTTCAACACATCACTCGCAAGTGCTCTGCCAGTGTATTTCTGCTAGAAAGGAACATTATGTGTACAGGGCCTCTATACTAGTGAGCGTCATTTTCTGAAATGCAAATTTAGATTACATTTTTCAAGTGAAAAAACACACTGCTTGTCAACACAGTTTTTTCTAACAACTGTTTCTGGTAACAAGCTGTCAGGAATGATGTTATTTCTGTCTAAACATTTTTTTTTTTTTATCCAGGGTTGCAATGGGAGCTGAGCTACCATGAAAGCTGCACAATCATAGATCTGTGGGGTCACCAATACATTACCAACAGCTATTATTCTAATCACAAACGTAACTCAGTGTTATGAGTCTTGTAACATCCATTTAATAAATATGTTAAAAGAAACATGTTTTCCAGATGAAATACGCACCATGGTCTCTCTGAACGAGACTGACAATGATCACATACATTAAGTCTCTCTCTCTGGGCTGTGTGTGTGTGTGTGTGTGTGTGTGTGTGTGTGTGTGTGTGTGTGAGTGAGTGAGTGAGTGAGTGAGTGAGTGAAAGTCATGGATTTAGTAACAGCTGTATCCCAGTCTCCTTTACAAATCATGTGATTTAAACAGTTGTTGCATCATGAGGAGAAATTTAAACTTTGAGAAACAGCGACACCAAATGTGAACTCGAAACTGAAATCGGGGCCTTCTTGTAAATTTGGCATTCAGTACAAGACATTAAGATGTTTCTTTCCTTGTTAAATGTCAGTTTGGCGGCACTTGGCTGTAAAAGCCTGTCACTTCTTCAGAGACAGAAGAAAGTGGAGAAAGTCACCAGATTCCCTTAAAAAAATGCTCAATTTTGAGACTTGTTTAACTGTATGAGCTTTGTGGTGCTCTGTCTCCAACACCTTCTTAACTATGTGGGCCAACTTGTTCATTCAGCAAAACGTTGAGAAGGTTTTTCTTTCTTTGTGTAAAAACTCATATTTGCAGGTCTCAAGCGGTCACAGGACGCATTGTCGAGGCCCATTTATTGTCAGGTTTGAATTGACGGGCTTAAAGCTGTCCACTTACGATTGGGAAAAGTGTGAACAGCCTTTCTCTCTCTCTCAGAACGCACCTGGTGTATTCGCAATTAGCCTATTTATCTGTTTCCAACGTGTCATTGGTTGAAACGTGTTCATACGTTTTTCTGTTTTTCACAAATGTTAAATATGCAAATCAATTCCAATTTCAAAAGCACGCAATGAATGCTCAGCTAAGATGACGAGGCTTCAACTATGCACGACCATATTATGTCATACTGTTTTTCTAATACTTAAAGGAATATATCCAGATGTATAAAGTGGTTGTGCTGGGAGATCTGCATATCATGGAACAGTAGACTGCTGGCCCTGGTAGAGGTCCGCACTCTCCCTCTCGCTTCTAGTTTTTTCATCGCTTCTTTTGTCAGAGAGTTTATCACGCTCTAGCGTTAATGAGCGAGTCCGCATCACTTTGTGGTTGAGGCACATCAATGCTCTTCCCCTTATTAACCCCATAACTCAGGTCCACCTGCCAGCAGACCTCACCTTTAAAATGACCCAGACTGTCGCCTCTCACAGGGTCGATGTGGCTCAACTGCTGCACAGGGACCGTTAAAGCACACACAATGCAAAGGGCATTGCTCAACACTTTTTGATGGACATGATTTGTGATCAAATAATGTCTTCGCTGAAGAAAGTGCACAGCTGCTGAGTTCACTCGAGAGTAGCAATTTCAAATTTTCCCTTATCCTCTACCTTCTTCTGCTTGTTAATGCAGAGGAGAAGACATTAGTTGGCGCGCAATTCTATCAATCCCTTTGATAAAAAGTAAGGTCATTGTACTTGGGCAGGGGAAAAAAGATAGAAGGCTGAAAACAACGAACACGCCACGAGGCCCAGAGCTTCACATACGCTCTCATGCTACAAGGCATCAGATGTGTTTTATTAATGTCAGTACCTCGTTAAAACAACACAAAACAAATGAACCTCCTTTACCAGGAGACTGTGAGTGTAGGGGCGTTGGATCGCACAACATGTTTGCTGCTGTGTCTCACATAACCGTCATGGTGGAGTCTCTCGCAGTTGTCAGAGCGTACTGTTCAGCAGTGGGTCGGACACACTGCGAGGGACAGATGCTTTCAAGTAACACACAAGAGAGCACAGAGAACTGTGGCTCATACGCTGCAGGTGGATTAAAATAAAATGAGACGTGTTCTCATCATCTCCCACGTGCCAGTACTGTATGATGTCATCGCATATGTGGGCTGGAACACAGAAAGACTCAAATGAGGATCACACAGTTAATGAAAGCAAACGGAATCTCCTTTCAAACTTTTTTTCTTGAGGAATGATTTAAAAAAAAAAAAGATTTGGTTTGATAAATATCAAGCCAACTGTTTGTGACAATGCTATGATGATTTAATTCTGTATTTATTTTCATACTCCTGCATGATTCGATGTTTGAGCATTTGACAAGTCCAGAGGTCAATATGTTAATCACAAACCCAGCTCCACAGAAACCCTGTGTTCTGATGCAACCTAGTTTTCACTGTGAATAATCTAATAAGCAGTTTCCATTTCTAGTGTGATAGCTATCTGTGATAACTATGTGTTCTGTTGGTCTTTTCGTTGGTTTTGTAATCAAAGTTACCCAGTAACTCTTTTCAAAGGGTCAATATGTAAAATAATATAATTATAGAATTTTAGGCTGACATCATGAACAGTTAGGGGAGGAACAACAGTGCTGATGATTTGTCACAGACGTCTATGTACTGTGTCGCACTGATGTCTGCTGAAGTTAGCATGCTAACAAGCTAGCCCCAGTCCAGGGGCAGATACCTCACGTCACTATTTGGGGGTACAAAAGAAACGGGACATTTTCTCAAGAGCAATTGCAATTGTCTGTTTTTTCAGGATTGGGGGGGTTCTAGACCCTCCTGTCAACTCGGGAATTCCACGTATGCCCTAACACTTCCTGTCTCTTAACACCACTCTGTAGGATCAGTAGCTACACGGCTAACTGAGCTAATTAGCTAACAGCAGCTAGCTACAGCCATAGATTCAGGGTTAGAGCCAGACCCTCTTATCTCTATCTTACCTCCTATCTGGAGAATGAACACCTGCGGCTCTATCTTAAGCTTGTCTCAAGGTTAGTTTCAGACTGATGCAGTTGTCATTTTCACGCCCAGCACCCACGTTGTGTAAATAGCAAATGTATCTGTGCCCACCTGTGTGCCCCTGAGAATCAGGCACACTTATGGAGGATTGATATCTTGAGGCAGCAGAAGACCAACAAAAAGCTGCTCTGAAGTCAAAAGCGCAGTCTGTTTCCTGATATTTAAAGGAGGCATTATTCAGACAGTGAGATGTGTCTACACAGGCGGGTTCACACTGTTCATACACTCTGATTTTATGATTTCAGAGGCTTCTTTCAGCTATTTAAAACATTTTCATGAACACAGTAATGTCACTGTAACAAATACTGTGGCACGTTTAATCAAAAGTAAAGGCTGTAGTTATAAACTCTCCAAAGGAAACTGAATTTGGACTGTGTGTGAGACCTCTCTATGTGGAGAAGAAACACAGAACATTAAAGCGAAACTCTCGCCAAAAAGCAACCTAGGCTTTATTTGTGAATGTATATGAGTCAAACCTTTGTGTAGATGCATAATTACGGCGAAAGACTCAAGGTTTGACTCATATACATTCACAAATAAAGCCTAGGTTGCTTTTTGGCGAGAGTTTCACTTTAATTAACATGAAATACTAACCGACCCTGTCGGTGAGTTAGGAATTTTAAACAATCAATAAAGTTTATCATCTGTTCCTCGTGCACTAATGTGCATGTTAAAGTACAGATACACATATGGTTTCTTCTGCTGGAGGAACGCTTCTCCCCTCTCGTCCCACCTGTTATTGATCAGTGTCATAATCTTTATTATTATTTTTATTAATTGCAGATTATCCGCTGTTTAACAAACAGGATCGACTTGGACACGCCCTAAACGCTCTAGTGCCTTGTGCTTTGGACCGTGCACCATAGATCGTTCAAACAGAGCCCCCGGAGTCACTACGGGTTCTGCTCTGATACGGCGGCGCTTGATGCCGGTAGGAAAGTTTAGAGATGACTTCCTTTTGGGAATAAAAAATGGATTTACCTTCAGTCTGTTCTCAGGTGTTTGTGTACTGTCACTGAAGTGTTGACTGCTGGCTGGAGCTGGAGGGTAAATGCACTTCATGCATGTAACGTTACAGAGAGGAGAGGAGAAAAAGAACAGAGAGAAGCAGAGTCTCTGCTGGGTCGGCTATTTATTTCCCCTGGAGGTGTTTACTCACACAGGAACACACACACACACACACACACACATTCTAGCCGTGTTCCGTTGCCTGCTAACATTAGCTCACGGCTAGTGCGCAGCAACGTGAACTGATAAACACTGCATGGGTAACACAAATATGATCCTGCCGTCAAACTTTGTTCACTGGTGATGTGTACCCCATTAAACAACCACCACTGCTGATGAACACCTCTGTTGTGATTCAGGCACAAATGTTCACAGATGAGTTCATGTTTTAAAGTTTTATTTGCGATAAGCATAGTCTCGCTCACCGTGACTTCCCTATCCCCGAGGAGGCGTCCGACCACCTTTTAGACATTTTAACACAGAATTCCTATTTCTTATTTCTTAGGCAGTGTGAATTTCTTAACGTGCTGTTAAAGTTTAATTGTTTTCATATGTATTTAATTTGCTTGAAACATCAAAAGTGCATCCATCATTCTTATATGAGCCCTACTACTGCAACAGATGTTATTTTTTCATTCTTACCACTGCCCCCTCGCAAGAGTCAGCTCTTAAAAGCGATGGACCAACATGTACAGTCTCAGTTTCTACCTCTGACTAGTCTTCTGTCCAACATCCAAACGTCACAGTTAACCAACAGGAAATTAACAACAACATCATGATGGTTTAATGCTTTTATCTCATTCCAAAAAAAGGAAACCTCATGCACCTAAAAAACATTGGAAAGGAGCTTTAATGATTTCTAAAAATAGCAGAATATACCCCCCCCAAAAAAAGGTGTGCAAATAGTGTGTGTGTTGTATTTGCATCTTCTCATCATTTTCCCATATCCTGCCCATTTTCACGTAACTAATTTGAATCCGCACATGCTTTCCTGTGACAACATCATCCCTGAAATGGACAGCTTTCTTTCAGGGCACGAGGGAGGGTGTTTGTTTTCAGTGTGACAGACTCGTTAGATGCAAGTGATCGTAAAATCTTCATCAACCTGCTGTGTGATTTGCACTTTCAATAAACAAATCTTTGGAGCCCGCTTAGACGAGCAGTAAGCGTGAACAACACACAAATGCAATAATGGCCCCTGCCTGATTAAATGTTTCATCTAGCCCACAGTTTCAGTAAACGCAATTTTATCATTGGTGTCAAAGCAAACCGGGACAACATTTCAAATCGTACAAAAGACAGCACAAAGTTGCGCTGTGGGAGGCGAAGGATTGTAATACTGGATACGTCATTGGTCAATTTCAACCCAGCCCTGACAATTCCCTCACCTTTAACGAAAGTGCATCGCTAGAACACTTGGGCATCCTTAATTGTGCCTGAACAAGCAGAGTGGGCAGCACTGTTGACACTTCCACTCACTTCTGGGTTCGACCTGTTGCAAAGTTCATTTCACCACCTGGTGTCACACGGGGCCTAATGGAGCTCACTGCCAGGTGAGTCAGAGGCGTTCTCACGTCCAGCAGACGTGAAGGAACAGAGAATCTGGGCTCTGACATACATCATTTGGGAGTGTTGATTGGTGACACCTTAACTGTGGTGTGTCACCACCGTGCGCTGTCTTGATGCAAAGGTCAATCAGAAAAACTTGCTTGCCTGTTCACGCTCAACTACATTAGCTTTAATGAGTCGCTCTGATCCGGGTCCCATTCACTGTCCACAACAAAGATAAAGACAAGGTTCCCTCTACTACTGTTGTGGACCCCACAGGACCTCATTTCGTAAAAGCTTTGTATGGTAGTGAATGACGAAAGACAAATAATTCATTGATCCTTTTTTAATTGTGCCATGAATCACAGATAAGTCAGACAAGAAAGTCTCAGTTTGTCGTAATTGAGGTGAAATGCCATCTAGTTTTGTGTGAAGTGGCTCAGTGAACTGCATCGTCACCAACACCATCATGGCCCACGGGTCCCCTCACGCCTCCACCTCAGTCACTCCTGATCGTATACGCAGCTTCATCTTCTTTTATTGCCTGCACACTGGGCAGACTATCTCATACGCTGTATGTTTGAGTTCTGCTGATGTACACAGTCATTCAGTGACTCATGGCAGGACTGATCAAACCTGTGTTTACAACCTCGTTTGTAGCAACACTTTCCCAGAATCAGGCCCAGCAGTGTTGTGAGTATATCTCTGCTCAGAACTGATTTGTCTGCAGGAGCTTATTCGCGGTGTGATGATACTATCCACTGCTGATCCATACACTCCAGTGCAAGTGGCAGAGGTTCTCTCACAGGCAGCCGAGTATACATTACAGATTAAATGTATTGATCCCACACGAGGAAATGACAGTACACAGACAGGGATAACTTCATATTATAAAGCATATAACAAACAAATAATTTCAACAGAAAGTGACTTTTTCTCAACACATGAATCTGACAGGACTCAGCCTCTAACAGCTGGGTCTCTAATCCAGACGGTGTCTCCAGACTTCAGACTGCCATCTTGTGGTGCACTCAGCTGCTCGCATGATGCATAAAGTGTTATGGCTGTCACTTTTAATGAAATGATAAGGACTAGTAGTTTTGCTCATATCATATCATATTAAAAGGGGAGTGGTGGGAGTGGTGGCAGTGATGACGGTTCAGAGACAGTGGACCTAGAAATGTTGCTGTAGCTGTACCTAAAACATCAAATTCTGCAGAACTCCCTTGGCCACATTTAAAAGAGCGTTTTTCCTTCAAATACAAGCGGGCCAACTGCATCGTCATGCAGTGCAAGATGTGGCCCGCCTGCTTCAGCTGCTTGTGAGCGGCTTTTCAGTTGTGCTGGATTACTGCTCACTGCAAAGCGAGCAAGGAGGACCGCAACTAACTTTGAAAATCAACTGCTGCTCAAACCCAACGCGGTGTTTGTAGTCTAATGCTCTTGAGCAAATACCTTTTATGCAGACATACAGCGGGACAGGGCCATTTTAAGTTTTAAGCTTATAGCAGCTGCCACTGAGTTCATAACAAGTTTTATCATTAGATATTAAGCGCGCAGCCTGCCATCAGAATATGTCCCTGACAAATAGATTTTAGTTTTATTTTGGTAATTTATGATGACTTGACTTGATTTGATCTGATGACTTGATTTGGCCTTGATTTGTATTAATGTTGATGTGTGAAGAAAAGAACGATGGCACTCAGAACTAACAAATCATCTAACAAAAAAAAAAAATAATTCTACGTGCCCTGGTTTTATGTTTTTTTTAAATGTAACTAAGTAACTTTTACTTCAAGTAGATTTTAAATGAACTGCTTCTTACTTTTACCAGAGTAGATTTTGAGACAGGTAATTTCACTTGTACTTGAGTAATATTTAATCAAAGTATTGCTACTTTTACTTGAGTACAGTATTTTAGTACTTTTTCCCCCTCTGCTGAAGGAGTTAAAAGCTTCAGCAGCTGAGATGGGTCGGGTTCTCCACCAGTCAAAGCTTTATGGCAGAGTGGCAAAGAGAAAGTCACTGTTGAAGAAAGCTCATTAAATCTCCAGTATTAGAGTTCACCCAGAGGCTTGTGGGTGACTCAAAGATCAACTTGAAGAAGGTTCTTTGGACTGATGAGACCAAAATGGAAAATCCATGGTGGTGGCAGGCCCTGGAAGATGTGTAAGGGTAGAGGGTGAAATGAATGCAGCTAAATATAGAGAAATCCTGATTCAGTCTGCAAGAGAGCTACGACTTGGGAGAAGGCTTATTTCCCAGCAAGACAATGAGCCTGGAGCAAACAGTTAAAGCTACGCGTTTTCAGGCGCTGCGTTTACAGGATCCATGTGGACGGTCGGCCAAAACGATGCAATAAATGTGCGTTTCCACTAAAGAGCGTTTTCGTGTGGACAGCCCCTAAGTGCTGTGAGAGGTACATGCACTTAATTACCTCCAGCCAACTGCGGGAGCTGCCTGGCTGGCGTTGGTCTTGTACCTTTGCTCTGTGGGTTGAAGCGTGGGACATTTCTATTGGAGCGATATCCACCGAAGGATCCGTCTAGTTGTCAGACTGTTCGATCTCTGTCCCGCACTGCCGGCTTACCCTTACACACAGATGTCGTCTCGCCTCTGTTGCAGCTCTGTTACAAGATCAGAGGTGGAATTAAACTGTTTCCCCATTCCTCCTCTGTAACTTTCACACAGACAGTGAGGCAGAATATCAGTTCAAGATTCCCGCCTTGAAAAGGCAGTGTGAATGGGGCCACTGTATATCGCTGATATTTTATAGTGCAGGCCCATTAACACCTCCTCATACTCAGTAGCTGCGGCTCTCTGGGAGCATTCACACTTACTTACTGCTCATATTACTGTGAGCACCGCCACCACAAATGTTCTTTTCTGATAGATTTATGAGAATCAATTTCACATAATGTCTTTAAAACAATCCTGTAATGAGCTCTAATCTTGTGCTCCTCCATAACCCCAACCATCCAGAACGAGGCAGAGCACACCTGTAACAAAAAACATTTGTCTGATCTCAAACTTCCCCCTTTAATTTGTTCAGTTGTAAAGACACACTTTGTGAATATTTGCAAACATTTTTGCATTATATGATAAGACTCTCTTATTGTCAAAGTATCTCTGTATTACAGCACATGGTGAAGTGTTGTGCTTGTTGAAATCAAGCTGTGTCATGTTTGAAACCTACTCACACTCGGTGTGCTTCTATTTGACATGCAAATTTCCATCATCCCCTCAGGCCGGAGCAAGGGAGCAACAGTTATGTGAAGTGTCTAACACCACCCAGTGGTCACTGCCAACATAGCAATAATAAGTACAGCCTCGACACCTCATCATGTTTGTATAAACCAATATCCACAGCCCCTTAACTGTGGTGGCTGGGTAATTTTGTGCATGTGTGTGTGTACTACTAGTCCTCCACTGAGCATCATAGATGACAAGCCTTTTTGGGGGAAGAGCTCGGATGTAGCCCCCAGATGCATTTTCCATAGGTGAATAAACAAGCTGTTATCAGAGGAATATAAGGTCCCAGAACACTGTTTGAAGCTAGAAAGATGGCAGGGTTTTTGCAGAGTTCTCCTTTAGAATAAATGACAGTTAAGGTGAAAAAACATCCATTCGAAGTGTTGGAACTGGTCCAATACAAGGAGGTCGCACCATGACTTCACCACAGTTACACTCAGAGCTCTAGACAGCTAGAGACAGTTGCTCACAACCAGGACTTGCATCCAGATCAACAGTAAGGCAGGTACTGTGGAAGTGAATGCAGTGAGGCAAAGCTGAAAATAAATGTGTCCAGTAAACTACAGTGACACACAATGAAACCTCACGGCTGATTCACTGCATTAGTACTGTACATACTGTAGATTTCTCATACATCTGACACTATAATCATCCAACTTCTTTACCTCTGCTTTCATTTTCAGCCACAACTTTAAATATATATAGCTACCCACAACTATCTGATGATATATATAAGATGTGTGTTTGATGTTTTGATATATGGCTTTGTATGACTGTTTTTCCTCGTGTATTTTTTGCACAACCCTACTTTAATGATTATTCAATTGTTTGGCATTTTATTACTCAGGACAATTTTGATGATTAAGCACACCTGCCTGATGTAAAGGTATGGCTGTGCTTTATTCATTTCTAATGCTTGAAAATGATCCAAATAGGGTTAAAAAAAATTGTCTTTACAGAATGGAATAGCATCATAGTAACTGTAACTAACTGTGTATGTGAGCTAGCCAGGGTTTCTATTTATACGTTATTGTTAACAAACAGCTAAGAGCTGGTCCGCCATGGGGAGCCTGCTAGAGGCTTCACCTAGGCGGCAGAACCAGTGTTAGGGGTCCCGGGTCTGTTAAGAAGACTGAGAGCCCTTTGTGAGCCCAAGTAAGATGATGGAGAACATCATCAGTGCAGACTGGAGCATTTAAGTGCGTTAGTTCAAACTGTCAAGACGGTTATTTTATTTCACCTTGTCTCTGTAGAGGAAGTGTGCGTGTGTGGTGTGTGTGTGTGTGTGTGTGTGTGTGTGTGTGTGCGTGTGTGTGTGCATTGGGTAGGGGGTTAAGCCGACTGCAAGGGTACCATGGCAACCATGGCATCCCTCCCTGTGCATGTGTGAGAGCCAGCAGGAGCAGTGTTCACATGTCGCTGCTGACCGCTCTCATTGTTCACTCCCACTGACTCCGCACACGCTCAATGTTACAGACTGGAACTGGAGGACAGGTGCTGCTGCTGTGTGCGTGTGTGTGAGTGTGTGTGTGTACGTCTGTCTGTCTGCAGCTGAGGTGTATGTGTTTTTACTGAATGTTTCGGAGCCACGTGCAGCTGATGGGGGACACTGTGCACGAGTTTCAGTTACACAGCCACTTGTCATTGGATATTAATGGCAGAGAAGGAGCGCTGAGTGAAAACACAGAAACGAACTCACTGAACAAGGATCCACTCTGTGAAGACAGGAAAGAGATTTTCATTTGTTATTCATTTGTTTGTTTTTAACAGCAACATGGCGGGGTTCGTTATGCACATTCACACCACAGCAGGTTTGAACATCCGTGCGTGTGTGCGTGTGTGTGTGCTTGATAAACATCAGTTTGTTACATGACATGTAACACCGTCTGTTGTTTGTTTTGTGAAAAGTATGGATAAAGCAGAACGCCGTTACCTGCAGTCACATCTGTCTAGTCAACCACGAGTCCACAGGAAGTTAGAATAAACCAAATAGCTAACATACTGATGAATGTAATAAAGCTCTATTCAAGTGAAAAGTTTGAGGCCATTTTTGTCAAGCTAACTTTAGTGGCATGCTAGCTGTGTGATACAGTGCACTCACAACATCAGCAGTCCATATGTCTTTAACAAAATACTTAACAAACTGGCAAATGACCTGGAAGATAACTTTCTCTCCTCTCCCAGCTCCTTACTGGTCCTGCTGTTGTCACGGCAATGCTCCAATCAATGCTCTCCATCATTAACACATGGATTTCCTCGCGTTGGACTCAAGGTGCGTTCATCCACAAATAAAACTGTGTGATTAATGTGTAATATAACTATCTAATTATCAAATTATATGACAATTGAATGATCTATATATTTGACAGATGCTATGAGAGACGTTTTTTGATCACAGGAGCAAGAGAAGTTTTTACAGAACAAGGTTTCTATAAATTTGAATGAGCTTCAGTCAGCTGCCCAGCGAGGACTTCCATTCATCCTGAGAACGGATAGTGACACATTTTGTATGAAGAAAATTGCTTTTATGTCTGTTGGAGTGGCTCTATCTCTGTGCTCTGTCTGGATTGCGTGTGTCAGGCGAAAGCACACATGCAGGACAATGAAGCACTGAAAACGCTGGAACACAGAGGTCTAAAGAAACTATCGAGACTCGGCACAACCTTGCAAGCGGCTGCAGACCATCTGGCCATCCACAAGGATGGTAGAGCGAGCTCTCACGTGTAGCTGTCTGGGCAATCACAAGATAGATAACCCGACCAACTAGAGTAACGCTCCGTGTTGTTCTTCTTTTTCAAACAAATCGATGAAGAAGTCGTTCATAATGATTTCGTGCAAATATCCTACAGTGATCGTTCCCTAACCGACGTGAAAAGACGACTTGTTTGAGTTTCAGTTATGCTTGGCTAGAGGTGGTTTTAAAATGTGTCAGCAGATGGACAGGGATATGACAAACAAGTGCAAGACTTGTTTCATGAAACTTACACTCACTGGTTAAACTCTTCACAGCTTCACTAAACACAAACATTAGGAAAATCAGCAAGATTTTTTTTTCCATCTGATTTTTGGAAAACAGATGGCTGAAACTTTATCGTGGAAAAACTTTGCATACTGTCTATTCTTTGAATGAATTCATGTTTATCTATAGATATTTACAAATCCAAATCAATCCGATTCTCTGTAGTAGTAATACACAAAATAAACATTTTGCACTTTAAACTCAATGGAAAACCTTTCTTAATTTAACCAAAAAAATTAGGGCCACTTTGTGAATTTGACATGATAACAAGCATTTGTTGTTTCCAGCTTCTTAAATGTGAGGACTTGCTAAAACACAAAGGGTGTTATTCTGTTCTCCAAAAACAACCAGAAAACCCTTTTCCTATCATTTAATCAAACTATTGAACAAAGCCACTTCAGTAACGACCATTATTAAGCTTCTGTTGCAAAATGATGTATGATTTGAAGGGGACGCTGCGTAACGCTAAGGCAGATATGTGATCGACGGATAAGATAAGAGATAAAGCAGGAAAATATTCAGACAGTGACGTGTCATCCCTTATCCAGTTATCTAGTTATCATGGTTTGTTCCATTACACTTGTTCACAGTCTGTGCTTTGTTATTACCTTCTAGTGCAAAGTTAGATAAATAAAGTTATCAATATCAAAACAATTTATGTGTTATTGAAGAATCTCAGGCCTCCAGGTGTAACCCGGGTGTCGTCCACGTACCTGAACCATTGGCTAGGAGCGGTTCCTGGTGAAGTTGGTTCTGCTGCACAGAGTGCTGTCATGTAAGCAGGCGTTTCTTCACCATCTTAATTGCTTCTTGAGTGGGAATGCATCTGAGTGCAGTGTTATTTCTCTCACTTGGATAGTTAAATCCTGTGAATTTTTGATGTGTTGATGAGAGTTACCGACCAAAGGAGCTGGGATACTGGCTAAGTGCTTGGATATGTTGTAGGTTACTGAGCTGATGCTGCTGCTGATGGGTCTGAGTGTTGCTCCGTCTTTGTGTATCTTGGGGAGTCCATAGATACATGGGATGGCTTCCCCCGGCTTTGTCCTTTTCAAGTTTGTGCAGATTCTCTATAACCTTCTTTTTGTAGCTACCGGTAGGATCTCGCCTCAGTGTCTCTTAGGAGTTAGCATCACTAAGCAGATCAGTGACTTTGGTGCTATAGTCTGCTGTGTTTAGCACTACAGTTCATCACCCTTTGTCCCTCGGCAGAGGGTGATGTTCCGGTCTCTTTTGAGTGAAGCTAGGGCTTTCCTTTCCTCATCAGTGAAGTTGGGGGGGAGGTGCTTTTGAATTAGCAGGAGCGACTGATTCCTTCAGCTGTAGCTCTTCTGCCGCTGTGTCTTCTCCAACTTGTAAATTACACCTTTGTTTTAGACATAAATGCCTCTTTTATTGAAGAGACAAACAAAATAACCACCTGTAGTGACAAAATACAAATTGTATTTTCAAACTCTCAATAGTCCTCATCTGAATGATATTAATATGGGCCTGTTTCCCATAAGGTGCCTTATGACTTAAGATTTAGGTCAGACTTGGGGAGTTGAGTCCACTCGGATGTGTTTAACCATCATTCCATCTGGCCTTTGACTCCTACTTAAAGGAACCAGGTCATGTGATTTTATAAATTAGCAAAGCGTTTCCTCTGTGAACACTGTGACTCAGTAAACCTCCACAGATGCTGGTCACTCTAAATGTAAGGAACTGAAAACAGCTTGAGGGTCATGACTGTGCATACCAGGATGTTTTCATGCTGTGTCATGCTCACATATGAAGTAGCTCATCAGTCAGCTGTATCAAAGTGATGTTTATTTTGTTGCCGTGAGTCAGGAACTGTTAAGGTAATCCTGAGGAATTACAATCCAACAGAGGAAGGTGAACTTCGGGATTACCACTGGGATTAAGACATGAGGTGTTGGCTGCAGTGATTTTACGTGCTGACAGTCATTGCATGGCATCTGTTCATCACTTACATCTAAACATAAAAAAAAAAAAACTGTCCCTGAAAAATGTCACGTCAGATATGATGGTTGCTATATCAAACCTCAAAACCCATAAAGTGAACGGGATGTGTTGCCTGGCATTGTCAATTAGAATGCCAAAACTGACTCTGGATTTAATGTTTTCAGCTTGTCACCTTTTAGCAAAGAAAAATAATCTGCAAATGTTTGTGTCTGTAAGAACGAAAGAAGTACGGCAGAAGTTCAGATGCTACTTCACACCATGTGATATACACAGTAAGGTGTGTTGATGTAGGTTCTCAGTCATCCAAGTCATGATAATACTCAGTGCTGTATCGTAGGCAACTGGACGTGTTTCGGTTCCTCGAAGATGTCTCACCTCTCATCCAACAGACTTCTTCAGATCTAACAAACCGGGGGGAGTTACATGATTTTTAACTCTGCGTGGGAGTGTCCTCACCAACAAACTTCTAATTATAGATGACCGCAAAAAGCCGGTTGTCTTCCCTTGTTCTGTTCTTAGCAACGCAAAAGGTGTTCAGAGACGGCATCCTCCATCGCATCCTTCTGTATTCACCCTGAAAAGCTGCTGTCTAATTAAAGTCATAATCTGTGGGGGTTGTTTCATCTCAAGCATGGCTTGCGTGTCCGAGAGTGATTCATTATCGTCACATCATGTGCTGACACACTTCACTGACAGGCTTTGGAATGAAGCGTCACATTTCTATTTCAAATGTGACATCTGTGTCAATGAATTACAAATCACCAGAATAAATGTTCAGAATGTGGGTCACTCAGTCCTGTTTCGTCAGCTAATGAGCTGAGGTAGAAAGCAATGCAAGTTCTGTATGTTAAAATGAACTGTGTCTCAACTTAGATGACTTTATTGATCCTTTTGGGAGGTTCCCTCCGGGAAATTGAAGCTCCATGTCACACACACAACACTCACCACCACACACTTACTGTCGTTCCATGAGGTGTGTATTAATATATAATAATGCAGGTGTGTGCACGGGTGGCCTACATGTGTCTGCACATGTCTAAACATGTGTTAGAGCGCAGGTTATACTCCTCCAAGATACCTTATCAAAAGATTCATCTTGTTAGAGATAACCCTCCATTTTGTTACAACACCCTATCACACACACACTTCCTGCAGGGCGTGTTCAACAGATAGGACAGTGGTTTCACAATCGCCTGCTTCCGGGAAATGACTCACAGAGGCCTGTGTCATCCTTATACAACTTCACAATTATGAATATACCTAAGAGGAATGCAGGGCTATGCTCTTGGCATAGACCATATAGGCAGTCGCCGAGAGCTCCACATGCTGGAGGGGCAGCGCAAATTAAAACAATTATAATAAGAAATGAACAAAGAAAGAAAGAATAACAAACTCTGCATCCCTGTTGTTCCTCATCATTTGACCCTGCCTGCATTTAGGGTGGCTGTGTCACGTGAGCACTGACTGAGCTGAAAGTGGGGAGGGGGCCGCACCTGAGGTCAGAGGAGAGAGAGCAGCAGGCCTGACTGACAGATGTCATGAGGCACAGACAGTGGATTTTTACACAGCTGACCTGTATCATATTCTACTGTCAGATCATAATGACAATTGTAGCAAATATAACCAAAAAAAAGTTATAGAGATAGCTTTAAGTTAAAATAGAGCAAAACTAATAATGCTAGATAAAAGGTTATGTTAGCTGTTTAGGATGTTTATGAATTGTATGAACGTCAAGTCTGTCTTATGGCAACTGTGGCTGCTGTCTGGCTAACAAATAATTTCCCATATTGTTGGTCATGTGTAACTATCTAATTGTGGTGCAACCTCTTTTATTTTACTAATGCATAATCACAAGTAGGTAATAATGTGTTATGTTGAACCACTGGTGCTCGTAGCAGTGTGCCGGCTGCAGCAGTTGTTTGTCCTTCTCTGTCTGCTGCAGCTACATGTTTTTGCTTGTACAGTAACAATCAGGCCAATCTACTCTACAACTGTCCAGATGCACTCAGGACATTTTAGCAGAAGCCTCCACCAGCTGCTGGAGAAGGGCCTTCTCATCTGCCATGGTCACCACTCTCTGACACATGTTCAGAAGATGATCTGTGGTCTCTGATACACTGCACTGTTGTTACTATTTGTATTGTTGTTATTATTACTGAATGTTACAGTTAAACCGTTGTTAAACCTTACTAATGAAATGCAGGTCTTGATCAAATTAAATAAAGCTTATTTATACAGTGCCTACTTTATATGAAGTAACACATCCTTATCTCACCTAAGGCACCAAAATGGTTACACATTTCATCACTGCAGATTTATCTAGTGATAAAGATGAATGCATTTTATTGTCAGTTGTGAAACCTTAGTAGAAACATGTTTGACTCTGCCTGCCCTCAAATACAACTAAGAAGAATGGGATCCAGTTTGTGCTGCTCACAACATTAAAAAAAAAAAAAATCACAATTAAAGGACACATTTCCAGAAAGAGTGTCTCAGTTACTCTGGATAATCCACAGACCAATCATTAGAAATGTTCAGATTTTCATTCTACATTTTACAAGTCTGCACATTTCATGGTAAGTAGGTGTTTATTAACAAGTAATATGTTTAAAATGTATTTCAAAGATGTTCACTGATGTTCATTTATTTTTATAGTTAGCCACTCTACAATTAGTTATCTACAATACAACATAATCAAGAATCAAGGGACTGATTTCTCCTGTTTAAAGTTGAATTCCTTAATTGCCTGATGAGGCCTAATAATAATGTCCTCGTCTCACACCACCGAAATTGCTGTCACTCTTTATTTTGAGACCAACAGTACATCAGCAGATATATCAATAACAGGACAAGTATAATGACTGCATGTGCGCGACAGAAAGAGAGAGAGGGTCTGATTGTTGATTGTTAAATTGGTGAAAATGTAAGTGGTTTAAAAAAATGTACTTCAGCTTTCTGACCTGGGGGTGTTGGGCAGAATCTAGTTGGAAATCAAGCTACAACAACTCATGTCAGTTAAGAGGCCAAGAAGAAAACCATTTGGAAGTAGGAAACAAGAGCTGACCTGCTAGCTGCTTGTTGGAAAATAGCATAGCAATATTATTATCAAATCATGTTGGAATATGTTTTTTACGGCAGTAATTTGGAATGTTAAATGTGTTGCTTTCTTGTTACCACCTACTTACCGTAAAATACTATAAAAATGAACAGATTATTGCAGATTATGCAAACTAAATAGCAAACTGCCAACAAAAATGCAATATTGTATACAAGTGTTGTACTGAGGTCAGATGTAATTAAAAACCGGATTGATTGGACTGATTAAATTCTAAAAGAGGCTGAAAAAATGATAATTATGAGACCACATGACTACCACCCACATGCTGACCTCAAACATATGTCAGAGCTTCTACTCACTCTGGTTTTATGTAAGGGGACTTAATTGATTAGCAATTACAACTCTTCCTTAAGACTCAGTACTTTGTCTACCAAATCCATGCAGGATGACCCACAGCAGCAATTCATTCATTCTTCTGAGTTCTGCCGACGTATTTTCAATCATTGAAGACAACATGTTGACATTTCAACATAGAAAAAAAATGTTGGTGAAGGAATTTGAAGGCTCATTGTGTAAAATTGTTGATTGTTGGGTCTCATTCCCAAGTCATCAAGTATCAACGATGTTGTTGATATATGACAACCTGAGCATGAGAGTCAACAATCTTCCAGAATCCTCTATTGCACCATGAAGGGGATTCTAACTTTTCAATTTGAGTGAGCATTTTTCCTACAGTGGTTTTTGGAGAGAACTCAGATTGGATTATCTATGAATTGATCATCCACAGCGAGTCGAAAAAGTTGTTAAATGGAGTGTTTGTCCTCAGTTGTGAAGTTGGTAAACTCCGTTTTGAAACTTGTCCTTGTTCACCTACACTGACGTTTGTGCCGTACATCTGCTCCATAACCTATATTAATTCTGTAAAGTAATTCCGGCAGTTAGCGTATAATACAGAAATACACGTAACCATTTTGCTCTAACAAAAGATAACACAAGACATTCACAGAACTAGGGCTGCACAGGGTCACTCATTTCCCATATATTTTTCAATGGAAGTTTGAAGCGCAATTTCGACATAAAAATCTAATAATAATAATAATAATAATAATAACTTGATTTATATAGTACTTCTCTAAGCAAGGTTATAAAGTGTTTCACATAAAATACAGGTGAAAATAAGATTCACAGAATACAAAAATGAGATTAAGAACACTGGCAGGTTTGGGAAAACTTTGTGGATCTGATGGGGAGCGTTTTTTTATGTTGTCAATGAACGTTCAATACAAAATTAAATGAATGAAGTCATTTCCTGAAGTTCAACTCAACTAAATGGAAGATTTCTTTTTTTTAAAAGAAGGGTTTACAATCATGTCCGCTCATGAAATGGTAAATGTTTGCTCTTACTGCATTCAACATACAGCACAGCCCCTATGTTGTCATTTTATTCCTGTTATTTCCCATAAAAAAGTGGCCACCTTAAACATTCCCTCAATTTTGCACCCAACTCAGGAGTCATCCAAACTTCACCTAGGACTCAATCAGAATGTTACTTACTTAACGTGTAAACCAAAAGACAAACCACAGAGAAATCCAAGTTTTTCCAAATATGTCATACTCTTGTATGTTCCTGGACATTTCGTTGAGTTTGTTTCCAGCTGTGAGAGGCTCTGCGGTGTCATTCAACAACGAACTCAAAAGCAAGCCAATTGAGTTAGCTGCATTCAGAAGAGTGACACCCATCTTATCTAAGCAGGGTACAGGTCCTGCGACTACTGGACTGCCTACGTTTGGAAGGTGGATTTAGATGCAAGGCCCTGAGCAAACCCAGGCCTCTATCGACATTTGCATTCACATCCGTTTCCTACCTGAGAATGTTGCTAAGCTGAGGATGACGTTGATTGCCATGGATGATATGACTTTGTGGTTTTCACAAGGTTGTCTATGGTCACGTCATATACTCCAAGGTATGCAGTACATAAATAAGAAAAGGGGCACAATTCTGTTGATGTTCTATGTCAAACATCAAAGTGTGTCCTCTGTGCCCCATGCAGTTAAATGATTAAGTCCGCCCCTGGCAGCAGGATCAGCCCAGCCTCTCCAGCTCCTCTAAAATGATCCAGCAGTTCGTGGGTCGGGTCCTGTGGAGATCCAAATCCCTGAATTGGGTCACATGCAGTTTTCAAATGGCTCCGCGAACTTGGTTCAAATTCAAAAGTCTAGAACTGGCTTCCTTTCTGCTTTTTTCCTGCATACTTTGGCTCCTTATCATAAGGCTGAACCACAATATGTAGGCTGCTCAGCATTTATTCAGCAAGGCCAAACACAGACGCGATCCACTGCTTATATAAAGCATTACATAAAACAATGAATCAATCCCACAGCCAGAACTAAGAGTTGAACTGCGACAAAGTGTTAATTCAAATCAAACAGAAGACGATTATCCTTTTCATTTCACCTGAGGGGATCTTATTGTGATATCACGTGTGGAAAAACTCGATAAAACTATTAAGTATGAGCTTGTTTTGGAGGATCTCAGTCACCCACTGCTGTCTGAGAGGTTATACAATATCATTGCGTTATATAAGTGAGCCACATAGAGGACCAATAGCAGCCCTCCTCGTGCGTCACGTGACGCGCTCCGCTTGCTACGGCGAACGGTTCATGAAATCCGGAGAAGCAACAACCTCTAGCTGCCGAAGCTAGCTGGCAAGCGACCAAGCTGGAATATCCCAGTATCTGACTTATTTTTATCGGGTTATTCTCGTTTTAAAGGAGAGGCGATGACGCCCGGATTCGTCCAAATACACGGGTTCTGGGACATTGGGTTGAAAAGAGTTCGTTTATGGACTTCGACGAGCGACGATGGAGCGATCTGTGTTAGCTGTTATTTAACCCGCTGTTAACGTTAGCTAACGTTAGCCCTCGGCTCGAGGTGCATATAAACAACGTCCGATCAGTTGCGGTCCACTGGAGCAAAGACGGGCTTGTCGGTCTGTAGCTTAGATCTATTCAATTCATCCTCAACTTTAAGGTACTATCAACTCTTTCAAAACCTACATTTGGCCTTTGTTGGGTCTGTTCAGTATCTTGACTACGAGTTAGAAATTAAGCTTATTACTTGCTGAGCACGGAGGACTTGAACCACTGGCTCTCAGTGTGTATAAACTTAGTGTAAAGCCATTGCCGTGTTACTTTCGAAGCGACAGTGGTTGCAAAGTTTCATATATAGTCCGTCTCAGACACCGTCAGTGCTGTGAAGCTTGGTAAATAACACCGATATCCTACCTCCAGCAGCCTGAGCCGGTGTGCACGGGGAAACTGCGTCCCTTGGTGGCTTCATCGGTGTAGAGGCCATTGTTTACTGTTTGTGGAATTTAGGCAGGACTAGTAATACTACATCCAATGCTGATGGCGTCTGAGTCTGAATGAGTCCCTAACTACCTCCAATGGCGAACATCGTGAGACAGTCGGGGGTTTTGGTTTGGTTAAATGTTAGTTTAAGTTTGGGGTATGATTTCTGATTAACGTGGGGAGACCGGTCTGCTTTTGCCAGACTGTCGGTATCTGACTTTACCTTTGGAAGACGAAGATGGAGACGGGAGTACGACCTCACCAGGGCGAGCTGTTCGTCCACCAGCTCTCCAACCCGGGGGCTGCGGGCATCTGCCCTGAAATGCTGGAGGTGGCAGAGGAGGCCAGCCGGGCTGGGGACTTTAACCTGGCCGTGGAGATCTACAGCTCCCAGCTCGCTGACCTCCAGCAGCTGGACAGGGGCTTGTGTCTGAGGAAGGCCGACTCTTTGGCCCGCGCCGGGAGGATATCCGAGGCGCTGGACTCGTACTGTATGGCCGCCAGCCTGGGCAAACTGCGGACGGAGGAGCTTAGCCTCCTGGTGGAAACCATCGCCCGCACTCTCCGTGAGAAGGAGCTGGGCCTCCCCGGGGCGTTAAACGGACATGGTAAAAGCAGTAATGGGGAAGATGGGGTTGAAAGTGACGGGGAGTGTGCAGAGGATGAAGCGCTGGACCTGTTTTCGTGTCGCCTCTGCAAGTGTCTGCTCCATGAGCCCACAACCGTGGACTGTGGACACACTTTCTGCAAACGCTGCATAGAGGACGACTGTGTGAAAGACTGTGTACATTGCAAACAAAAGTTGAACAAAAAAGATGGACTTCCAAACGGCAGGAGATTAAATGTTGTACTCAGCGGCCTGCTGGACAAACTGTTTGCGACTGAGAGCAAAGCCAGGAAAATCTGGAAGGAAGGAGAGGTCCTGTGGAAAAACCAGGAGCTGTCTGAGGCCTTGGAGAAGTACAACGCAGCAGTGGACCTGGGTAAGAGAGCACCGCCTTCATTCGTGTCACGCGAAGTTATTAATGTACCCCTTTCTGTGGTAAATGTGGCACATTATCATCCAAAATGCGAGTTCTGTGGAGGTGACCTACTTTTTTTTTCAGCCGACGCTACCAGGTGTCACCGATAAGGGGCGCCACTACCTCATCCAGAGCGCACTGAGGTCAGGCGTTATATGATGCACGGTTCCTCGTTACCTAAGTAGCACACATACTGATCTGATGCTTCCCAGTGACACATTTATACCGTTTTCTATTTTTGCTCAGCACTGTATCCCCAGAGCAGCTATAGAGAAGGGATGCGTCTGTTTGTACACGGCAGCCCACTTTGTTATACATCTCACATATTGTATATCTTTGCATAATACTGTCTGAATACATTCCCAAGTGGTTCAGACTGAGTTTGGAGTAAGGCCCTAACCCCTCCCCCTGCTGCGGGTGTTTCATAAGTTGGCAGGTTACGCTCTGTTTGGTAACGTTTTAGGGAAGAGGGGCGGTGATAAACCAACTGTTGCTATACTACATTAGAGAAATAACAACTTACTCCATGACTCAAAGCTACTCGTTCGTGTGCTTCATATTCGGGATTGTTGTCAAGGCAAGTCAGCTATCTCCCTGAACCTTTCTGAGCAAACAAACTGAATGTTCTGTTCGCTTGGCTCGTTGCATAAAGCGTGCCAGTGTGGATTCATTAATCGTGGGGAAGGGCAAGTCTCATGTTGCAAAGGTTGGATCCTCTCGGAAGGCTGAAAACGCCCTCCATCCACCTCTGTCCTACATATTAGACGCACATTAAAAATCAATTTCCTGTGGTCCTGGAATAGCTTAATTGGCGAAACAAGGCACCGGAACTGCTGGGTATCTCAGGTGTTCACACTCGCGCCGGTGCACGAAATTTCTCAGACATGAAAGTGTGGAGCAGAGGGGAATGCACTGTGTCTCTTTTTGTCATTTTAGCCCTCAGATGGCATTTTTCCGACATTTCTCTCCCCAGATCAATATTGATTCATGCCTTCTGTCTTGTGAAGGACTCTGGGTTGACGGGAGGACAGAGTGCCTTCACAGCTTTCACACTGCCGCTCAGTATTTCCCCAACAAATGCAGCAGGAGGCCATCTGGTATCAGTGATGCAAGATGAGCATAATGAGCTCGTGATGTCAGCGGAAGTACAGCTGTTGCCCATCCTGTGTCTCTTAGGCATTTTTTTTTTCCTCCAGTTGGTGGTTGTCTGTGCTACATGTTTTAAGACATCACATTTACATAGTGACATTTATATAATGATGTGTGACCTGTGTTTGTGAGAGAGAGCAAAACGGACAGGTGCAATAGTGTGTACTGGGGTCGAGATTGTAGTATGTTTGGCACAGTAACGCAACCGAGGCAATGCCAAAGCTGATAGTTGATCATTTCCTTTCATTTGAAGAGATTAAGAAATTACAGGATAACCCTTTTCAGCACTGATGGCTACAAAAATGTGTATTTAAGTGGGTTTTTTAAAAATTAGGGTAAACCCACTAAAGTCGATTGGCACCGTTGCCATTTCTAGGAGACAAGTTAGCCCTTCATTTTTCTTTCTTTTTTCCTCCTGTGTCCTCCTCTGAAATGGAGAATAAATCGAAGGTCTCCGACATTGTCATGTTATCTACAATAATATTGTTCTCACATAGCAGCTTTGAAATGAGGCACGGCTCTGCTGCACACACCGCTCTCTGAGTTGGATGGCAAAGTTGACAGCGCCTCCTCAGATCTTGGCTGATTAGCTGGGCTTGCTGTAACCGTTATTATTTATGACTGCATATGTTAGCTTCAGGTGAAAATAGCTAACGTGATTGGTAATTGTTGTGAGACAGAAGTGTCGTCCAGCTCGTGCTTCACCGCCAGTTCATATAATTGGACATGTGCACTGAGATGTCCATTTAAAAAAATACTCGGAGGGTGTTTTTTTTTATCACTCTCAGATAGGGATGTATACTGAGGACCAGTACTTTTTGGTACCGGCTCGTAATTGGGTCAGTCGAGCTAAGTTCAGCTGAATTGCTGCGTCGGGCTTCGGGCATCCGCCAGATATAGAAGTCCTGATTATCTGTTCCGGAGTATTGCATAGATTCTGTTCTGTTGAAGCTTTATTATTACCTTGGGGTAATAAAATGAAGGTAGAATCTTTTAACATCTTGTAAAGTCTTTATTTTTTTTTACACAAAATTACATGCATCTTAAGATGTAAGATGCATGTAATTTTGTGTAAAAAAAAAAAAAAAAAAAAAGTAGTATCGATAAGTATCGGTACCGATAAGAAGTATCGGTATCGATAAAATCCTAACGATATACATCCCTACTCGCAGATGACCTCTGCCTCTCTCTGACATGCCTCCAACATAAGTAATGTCAGCCTAGGAAACAATGCAGAGTCTTAAATTTACATATTTCTATTGAAAAAAATAACTGTCACAGCATGTTAACCTCCACAGAACCATCCTCCTGTTTCTTTGCAGCCTTAGTGTTCAACGCTCATGTGTGCGTATCTGTTTATGGCGGTTTTACACATTTTGACACAATTTTCGACACACTCAATTTCGAGATTGATCCAAAAATCAAATGATCAGTTGTTGATTTAATTGACACCTTGTCTTGCTAAATGAACAGCAGAGCCACATGAAGCCATATTTACCGTTTTCCTAAACTCATGTTACGAAAGACCCTGTTTGAATAATATTCTTATTGGACTGGAGCTTCATGGTTCTTAAGTCTGGTTTAAAAAAGGTGCCAAAAGTCAGCATTGGGTGTAAAAAGTACTTGTATCTATAACAAGTAGTAAAGTGTGTCATTTGGGAAAAAAACATATTATTATTTGGCCATAAAGTGACTGCTGAAAAACAAAAGCAGGCCGAGAATTGGCCTCTGACTCCTTTTTTTTTTTATCACCACATAAGTTACATAGCATTCTTATGCAGGAAATAGGTCTACAGTCACGTTACATTGTTGCCCTACTTCTGCTAGACCTAGAAAAAACTGTCCATCCCCTGAAGGCCTGTCCACTGACCTCATGCTGTGTGTGTGTGTTTGTTCGTTTTTCCCTGTGGTGTACAGTGCCCTCTTCAGGCAGACTGCTGTGCCAGCGGGCTGAGTTACACATGGAGATGAGGAACTTCAGTCAGGCAGTGCAGGACGCCAACAGCTTCTGTAGGATAAAACCTCTCTGGACAAAGGTGAGGCACACGTTTGAAATGGATCTGCAGGGCAAAATAAAACATGTCTGAATAAAGATAAGACACAACCTGGCACAGCGATAGAATTCAAAAGTTGTAACTGCATCATCATGAGTCTTTTTTTTCTTTGTCAAGATACAGAAATAAATATTCACTAAGATCTCATGATCATAAGTTTTCATTTGATGGTTGCGATATAAAACGAGATAGTGCTTTTAAATGTTAGAATATTTTTGCTGTCAGTGGAATAGGCTTGCCGTGGTATTATGTGTTATACAGTGTTGCGAAATGTCAGATTTAAAAACAATCCTAACATTAATGAGGGAAAAGGAGTTTGTTACCTCACTGAAAAGTTGAAGGTGTGCAGCCTGTCACCTGTAGCTCTGTGTCTGATGCTGCTGTATACGACTATTCCCTGTAATATTTCAAACTGATATGCTGTCAACAAATGTTTTACAGTAGTCGCGAGTCTCTGACTGGCAAACACGAGGCGTTTCCTGTCAAAACTGCATTATCCTTTTTTTGTTTTTGCAGGCTCACTGTTTGAAAGCCACAGCCCTGAGTGAAGCAGGTCGAAATGATGAGGCCTTGCAGGAGTACTTCATGTGTATAGCACTAAAGCCAGACTGGACCAAAGTCAAACTGGAGGCTCAGAAAGTAAGAGAAGCCCCCCCCTTAAAATTAAAAATGCTGCTAACTTATTGTTTTCATGAAATGTATGATATGCCTATAAAATGTGATTTCAACCAACCTTAGTTTTTCTGATAAATTGAATAAAAAAAATTGCGAAACACATAATTTTTTTGGGAAAACACCATGTATTTATTTCAATCAAACTAAGGTCATCGTGCCCTCATGAGTATAACATTCTCCAATCTCTGTTATGCATGTAGTGAATGCGACTAACCCGTATTTTAATAATGCAAAATGTGACTGCGGTGGCATACGTTTGCTATTTCTGATTTAGAGAACAGATCCCACCCAGAGGTGTAGACAAGTTTGAATGAGAAACATCTCGTTAAAGTAGAATACAGGGAAAAACAAGTTTCCTTACCTACTTCTTGCTCATCTCTTCATGTGTAATGTGAACGTTGATCAAGTGCCTTGTCTTGATTCCTCCTGCAGGTCCTTAGCGAGGTGTTCTCCTCTGTGTTTGAAAATGAGGACATGCCAACGCCGCTGCACCCACTACAGGGGGGGCTGACCACCCGGCTCATCAAGCCCCCCGCCTTGCTCAGGTCCCTGAGGCCACTCACGCAGACACAGAGACCAGGATCCTCCTCACAGGTTAATGCACACAAACAAACACCAAACAGGGACATTTCCTCTTAATGATCGAATGAATGTTGAGACATTATCAAGATAAATCCATAATATTATGGATTATATTATATATTGAAATACTGCCCATCCCTACACGATTGTATGTCTTGTTCTTCTCCAACCCCATTGGTTTATTTTTGGTTTTGCTTAATTTAAAACCTTTTTTGGCATATCTGTGAAGTCAGATATCTACATTAACTTATATGAGGACAATCCTACACAGTGTATTTTCAATGCTGATGTCAGGACTATTCATTAACTGCTTGTATAATAACATTTTTTTAAGTAGTCTCCAATAGTAAGACCAACAGTCATAACCCTAAAAAAAAGTTCCTTTACTAAGTAGGTCAAATATACACACAGTCTGTTTTAGGTTCAGGAGCAGTCATCTGGACTGCACCTTTGTTCAGAATACATTATATTCCCACCGTTTTGTATTGACATTTTGGATGAATGCACACTGGAGCAAAAATGTGTCTATAAATAATTTCTTCATAATCATCCAGCTCACTAATCTGTCTGTCTGTCTGTCTGTCTGTCCAGGACTCAGAGTTTAGTGTGAGTAAAAGTGCTCCAGCAGACGACTCATCCTCCAGACTGTCTGGTCCGTGTCCTGGTAAATCGGACTCCGCTGCCGTGAAGGACAGCGCTAACAGCCTGGCCAGTGTTCTGGCTGCACTGCCAGCCCCCCCTGGGGGCCTCAAGAGGAAACACAGCGGAGACGGACCCTCCGCAATCTTCAGCCCTCCATCCAAACAGCTCAGACCTGGTAGGAGAATCTGATTTTCATTCCAAAATTAGATTAGTCACTGATTCACATAAAAGTACCACAACACTTATTACTTAATATTGAGTAACATCTATTTATCGATAGATGATCAAATTATTCAATTCAGTTCAACAAAATATCAGCATTTGAAGTAGCATTCAAACATCAAATCAAGCAGGAAATATAACCAATAAAATGATTCTGTTAATTTCAAAATTTAACCTGAAGATATTAAGATCTGTGTTGTTGTTTTTTGTTTTTTGTTTATACTTAGATAGTTACATAGTTCAAACACATTCACTGATAACCAAGTAAAACCAAGGAAGCACAGTACAAGTAATTACTTTCTTGTGTTGGAAAGTTAATGGAGTTGTCCTGATTCTATCAACGCTGCGTCATCCTGCAGTCTGCATCTCTGCTCTGAACCAGTTAAGCTACTTAGACAAGATAAGATAGGCATACGACGAAATTATGTTCGGTTAACCCTCAGAGACCAGCAGCAATAGAAAACAAAAACACTTCTCCAGTCAGAGAAGAGATTGTCAACTTTTAGTGCAGCTAAATCTGTGCCAGTGTTCATGGTTCACTGTTGTTTACAACATATCACATCAGATCAAACTACTGTTCAAAGAACTGTGTTCCTTCTTAAAACTACAGTAACTACTTTTGTTCCTTATTAAAACTACAGTAACTACTTTTGTTACTTATTAAATGTAATTTCCCTTCAATCATTGTTTGCAGCTGACTATAATGGCATGATACTTGTATCACTGTATCATTCCCCTGAACGATAGTGTTTTTTGTATCATGAGCCAGGG
>OMLP01019341.1:36611-49722 GCA_900302685.1 Spondyliosoma cantharus
AAACATACAGCCGAGATGCCAAAAGCCACTGTTGCCATGAGCCGAACACAAAAACATTACCACACACACACACACACACACACACACACACACACACACACACACACACACACACACACACACACACACACACACACAGTAACTGTATGCTACTATCAGTAGCTAATATGTTTTGGGTGCTTTTGTTTTTTTGTCCTCCAGATTGTTCTATGAGCCGGTGGCCACTCCCTGCGGTCACACCTTCTGCCTCAAATGTCTGGAGCGCTGCCTTGATCACAACCCCAACTGTCCTCTGTGCAAGGAGAATCTGTCTGAGGTACACACATATTTCATATACTATCAAATATCCAAATCCACTTTGATCAAAACAGGGGTTTAGCACTTATTTTAAAAGTTCATTTTCTCCTTAATCTTCATTTGATAGGTCATAGGATGAATAGATTAATCAGGAAAATTGTGCCGGATTAAATGATCACGAAAACAATGTTTTTTATAGACCTAGTATGTAACAAATAGCTAACTGATGGTGTTTGTGTGTTGTCATTGCAGTATCTGGCCACCAGGGGCTACAGCAAGACCCTTTTGATGGAGGAAGTGCTGCAGCGTTACCTAGGAGATGAGCTGGCAGAGAGGAAGAAAATCCACGAAGAGGAGATGAAGGAGCTGTCCAAGTGAGTTATTTACATCTGAATCAACATGTCACTGGATCAAAAATAAATGTTCAGATGGTTTTATAGTAACAGTAGAGCCCTAAACCATACCGCCTACATTATACAACCTGGTATTCTATTGTATTAGTATGACCCAAACCTCGGTATAAAACCAGTATTGTGTCAACTGCATACTGTATACAAGGAAATATTACAGCATGCACTCTTTGATCCTCAAAACAATTTTATATGAGAAGCACTTAACCTGTTAGCTCAATGCGAACACATAATAGGAATTCCAGTTAACACACTAACGGGGATAGCATTGCTTCCGCGGTAGAAGTTTATTTACAAGTGATAAGTTTAAATTTAAATACTGAACATAAAAATGATATCTGTGCTCCTATTTACAGGCATATACAGTATCTAAAAATGGAAAAAGGTAGCGTTGAGTACTGGTACGAATTCCAGGTATCAGAACCGATACTTGTGTGTGTGAACAGTACCCAACCGTAGACAAAACTAACTGATTGGTAACACGTCACAATTAAAAGCCTATAAACGATAAAATAATATGAATCGGCACAATAACTAGTTACAAAAATATATGCGTTGAAAAAGGGAAAAATTTGAGTAAACAATTTAAGTACCTTAAGAATTCTACTGAAGAACAGTACAACATCAGTAAGTTGTTCTGAGGTTAATTTCATCACTGGGTTCTAGAATCTAACAGATTCCAAAAATGGGTCTACCTGATTTTTGGTTAATCAGCCCTGAAAAAGCCATATTGGTCGACCCTTGCACAAAACATTTATAATAGTGAAATCAGTTGAGCAATACATTGTAAAATAGATTAAACAGGTCTTCTTTCATTTGACAAAAAAATCCTGACCGCTAAGTTTAATTTGCTTTGAAAAGCATTACAAGTATTTGATTTTTTGATTCTTCCACATACACACAAACAACACCGAAGTCTCAATAAAGTCTCCATTGTGTTTGTAGCCTGAACCAGGAAGTGCCCATCTTTGTGTGCACCATGGCCTTCCCCACCATCCCCTGCCCGCTGCACGTGTTCGAGCCGCGCTACCGCCTCATGATCCGCCGCTCCATGGAGACGGGCATCAAGCAGTTCGGCATGTGCATAGCCGATGAGCTCAAAGGTTTTGCCGACTACGGCTGCATGCTGCAGGTGAGTGTGTGGACCTAGAGCTGTTTACAGGATTATTTTTATCGAATACATTTTCTCACCTCACTCAAATAGCAGACACTCGTATCAGTTAAGGACAACATCATTTGTCTTTCAGGTGCGAGACGTGAAGTTTTTTCCTGACGGTCGTTCAGTGGTCGACACCATCGGTGTGTCGCGGTTTAAGGTCCTCAGCCACGGCCAGAGGGACGGCTACAACACAGCCAAGATAGAGTACCTGGTCGATAAGAAGGTGGGTTGAGAGGAAGTCTGTGTGAGTGTGTTGTCTGTTAGAGCATGTCATTTTAGACACTTTCCATCATGCTGCTGTCACACAAGGTAGAACGTTGACAGCTGAGCAGTCGGGGGGGCTGAATCAACTCCCCTCACTGTGTCCACAGGAGGGAAATTCAGTCTTCCTGCACCAATAAACAGATGGATTTGCTGAAGTTTATTAATATGTATTTACATTTTTTCTGGTCAGTCGGGTGGATGGTTTTGTAATCAGAAAAACAGCTTCTGTTATCTTTGCTCTGGTCAGTGGTGTTTTTTTTTTTTTTTAAAAACACGTCTCTCTGTCTAATCAGGTGGAGGCAGAGGAGCTGGTGGAGCTTCTGAAGCTGCACGACTCTGTGTACGAGCAGGCCGACAGCTGGTTCACCTCCCTGAAAGACAACATGAAGAGCCAGATCCTCAGTCACTTCGGAAACTTCCCGAGCAAAGACCCCGACCCACAGGTCAGCAAACATACTTTGACTGCTTATACCATGTTCAATATAGATGCAAAGTGAAATACATTAAGAAAATAGATGCCAGTTGACCGTTAGCCTCCTGAACCTGCTTGAAACCGCACTGCGTGTTCTCAGCTGCTCTCTTCATCTGCTAAGATAATACAATCCAGAAGGTTCAGATTAATTTTAGGTTGGTTAAGGTTACATTTGTGGAACAATATAAATGATTATTTAATGAAAAAAAGACATAGAGACATATTATAAGACAGTATTCTATTCATACTGTTTTTGATTAAACAGTATGAATATAAAAACCATATGCTTAAGAACTTAGTTGGAACATTTTGTGTCCAGCCAGTGTCCTCGGCACTAAAGCTGCCTTGCTTGGCAATCAGAGGCCTAAACAGCATAGGTATTTTCCTAGAGCAGTGAGGAAAGGTAAGACGATCTCTCAGCTGCTCCAGGTTTTCTACTTGTTATTCTCTGCTCACCCCAAGAGAAAACCAGCTGTAGGTAGCAAATGCAGTGGCGAGGTCAGCAGACACGTATTGATCCTGAACGTGACACTGAATTAATTGTCACACACGGGAATTTGATTAAATGCTCCATTTGGAGTTTTGATTTGCTCAGTTATTCAGAGTTGGATGCCCTAGCTTTAGTAATGAACCGAGACCGGAACAAAAACATCTTCAGGAAAATACTTGTGTACCTGTTAAGTTCGGAAACTGATCAGTCACACCCACACAGAAGGAGTTACTGTGTGTCTGCACACTTCTTTGTGTGTAAAAACAGAGCCCATGTGAGAGAGGAGTGAGAGAAGTGTGCTTTGTGTTGTATGGAAGGGCAGACTCGTGGGATGGAGTGGTATTTTGGAACAAAAGTGATGCTCTGACAAAACGTTGCCACCGTGTGTTGGAAAGTAGTGACTAGACCAGAGAAAGAACGAGAGGAAGCGGTAGAGCTGAGAGGGAGTGTATTTAAAGCAGAAAAGCTGTGGAATTAGATATCAGGAGCAGGAATGCATGGTTAAAAAAGGAGGAATAAAGACTTATATACTCTTTTCTGTCAGCTGGAAGTTCCTCCAGTTCCTCCCAGATACCAGAGCTTAATTGTGATAAACATAAGTTTTATTTTTCAAGCATTACTTGAACATGTGACTATTCACAGTCATTTAAGCTCTGGTTTTGTTTCCACAAATTTTTCTGAGAATAATATGACCAACTTGGTTTTCATTACCCAACGTCATCTGATTGACTATAAATTAGCTCGAGTTGTTCAGAAATCTACTTGCCACAAAAGAAACATGTTTTTTTTTTTTTAAATATGAAGATGCTCTAAAAAGATTCCCATCCCGCCCTCTTAAAGCCCTGTTTTCTAACACTGTATTTATCTGTTCTCTCCTGCAGGCCAGTCCCTGTGGTCCGGCCTGGTGTTGGTGGCTGCTTGCTGTCCTTCCGTTGGAAAATCGAGCCCAGCTCACCATCCTGGCCATGACCTCCCTCAAGGACCGCCTCATTGCCATCCGCAGGGTTCTCATCTTCGTTACACGCAAGAGGCCGCGGTGACTGGCCAGCCACTCGGGGCACAGACTGGAACCTCTTGGGCTTCTATGCAGTTCAGCAATTCATTTATTCATTTGTTTGGCCATTCATTTGTTCATCTGGTCACTCATTGACTGACTGATTGACTCAATAACACGTTGGCTCACTCATTTACGTGCCCACTCTTGCATCAGTTCATTCTCTCACATGCTCGTGCACGCCTTCATGCGTCATGCAGCCTCTCTGAGCACACATGTCTGTTCTGTTGAGAGTGGCAGGTGGGTGGGGGGGCAGCCATGAAGGCTTTCCTGGTCCCCTCCCCCCACCAACAGCCTTCTCTAATCAATTCATCTCGGTTGAACCACAACACATTTCTAAACGAGTGACCTCTCACCTCTTGTTCTCTGTTGAGACGGAGGTAAAAGCAGTCAGGCCGGGCTGTTTCACTTGGTTTAGGTCACTTCTGGGTAATTTACCCAACTCTCTGTCACGAAGGAACTACAAGCAGAAACCGAACTTGGCCTGCCACAGAGCCACGTGGCCCCGCACATCCACGACTGTGACAGTTTGTACAGGTTCAGTCAGAACACAAACTCACTCTCTGAAATATGAAGCTGAAGAAAAACACTTGGCGTGATGGCAACACAAAGTGAATGTACTGGTATGGCTGTAGTACGTGGATGTTTTTCTTTTTACTCTCTACTACATTTACAGAATCCGTTTGGCGAGTTGCACATGAGGTCAGATTCCTGCATGTGCACGCGCAACAGCTGCTTTGCTCAAGTCTTACTGACTGAGCTGAAATTCATGTGCAAAAACCTGGAGCTTTGTATATGATGCCTCACCCACTGGTGGGCGCGTACCTCGACCGTCTGATAGGAAGTCATGGGCACCCATCTGAGTCCTTGCATCAAGATAGGATTGTGATTGTGCCCATGCTAGTGCTAAAAAATCCCAGACTACAATGTGTGAGAACAACTCCACTTACGATACTCCACCTGTATTGATAAGAGATTTAAGGGCGCACTCACACTAGGCAATCCTTACTGTACCCATCCAGTTTGTTTGACAAGTGTGAGCGCTCTGTACCGTGCTCAAGCATGGAACACTTTCTTGGCCCTGGCACGGTCTGAAGAGGTGCGTTCCAGCACGGTATGAATGCTCACGCACAAGCGCAGGTGCTCAACGTGGACATGAAGTATAATCATGCGTATTTACGCCACCTCACATAATGAAGAAATCCAGGAATGTGAGAGGGCCGTCTATGACCAAAATTAAACAAATAAGCCAGTAACGTAAGTCATGTTCTCTGTGCTCTCCATTGTGCTGCGACAGCACTACAGTTTGATGCTCAGGCCCGGTTGCGGCCAGAGCAATGTGAGTGCAGACCAGTCGGGGACTGGCACGGTACAGAGAAACTGGGCCAAGTGTGAGTGCACCCCTAAGTAGGATTTAATCGTCAGCCTAAGTTTTAGTTGCGTATAGGAAGTTACAGATACAAATGCAAACTCCCAGATACAGTCGATCTGGAACATTGTGTCCTGTTGTAGCATATCTCTGGGACTTCAAATACAGACTTAGTTTTAGGGGTTGATTGTGTAATTTCTTGTTTTTTGTTTCTCTATCTGCTATGCCCATAAGTGTATGTGTATGGTGAAATCTTAAGTTGGGTGATTTATATGTATATCAATGTAACTCGGAGGCCTTTGTATTGATTTATTTAAGGAACGTTTCACCTCTCTCTCTCTCTCTCCGTTGCATTTCTCTCTTAGTACATTTACATGCACACTAATGCAATTACAATGCTTAAAGTGGCCCATTGGAGTTTTCTAAAAGATTAATCTACGTTTAGTCAACATTCTCAATAAAACACCTTGTGTGTGGCCTGACAAACGTGTTGAGAAATGTTCCATCCTCACAAAGCATTTGCCAACTGATTTCTGTCTTCCCTGTCTTCACTGGCATGATGCCACATCTCTTGGCACTAAGCATCACCAACAGTTGATTAGTTCGAAAGCTTTAAACTGAGACGTGTTGTCTCCATAGAGCTACTAGTGGTCAAAAACTTTACACGGTACTCAAAAAAAATTGGTTAAATGTTGCACAATAATAACCCAGATTTTCATGATTGCTTGAATTGGGGGGTGTGTGGAGTTATTGACCACTGGTGACGAATAAAGGTTCTTTCTGACTTTTTCAAACTGTTCCACTGATACACAGCCAATCGAGGCAACATGTTAAAAGAATGAAAGAAAGATGCGGCGAAGCAGAAGACAATGGCTAGCCGATGTGAACAATGCAGGTTTCAGATATTCAAAACATCAACAAATGCAAATGCTTTTATGAGGATTCAGTTTGTTATATTGAGAAACACTGAGTTTCCTGAGTTGGGGAAATTCATGGGAATTCAATGGGAAGGATGAGCGGTGAAGGAAGT
Organism: Spondyliosoma cantharus; assembly: GCA_900302685.1. NCBI lineage: Eukaryota > Metazoa > Chordata > Actinopteri > Spariformes > Sparidae > Spondyliosoma > Spondyliosoma cantharus. The sequence goes on from OMLP01019341.1 coordinate 43,157, forward strand.
GTCGATCTCTGAAAGTCTTCAAATCGAGTTTTTATGAGCCACAGTAAGTCTGAAGTCTCTCAGTTTTAGTCTTGGTGAAGTTGTTGTTGTAATTGCATTCTTGGCATGCATGTAAATGCACAATTTCTCTGTATAATTCTGTCCTTCCAAATGTTTGTGACTCCACTGCAGTTTCTTGCTCTCTGTAAGGGGGAGGGGTTCACAACATGCTGCAATTCCCTGGTATATTTGTTAAGGGAGTTCTTGTACCTATTTTTTATTTCAAATAAAGAAAAACACATTCAGTTCCGTCTCTGCATCTTGTCTCCCATCGGCTGCTTCACATCAGGGAGAAGGAATACTATAGTGTTTAAGGCAATGTCCTTTGGAGGTGAAACCACGTCATGTCAAATGAGTTCAGAGAAGTTTCAAATGGTGAGATGATGCGTGCGTTGAGCTAAGATTAATATTTTGTCCAGGCACAGAGAACTAGATGACATCAAGTAGTATGCATCAAACCAAACCATCGCAAGCTGCAAGTGTCCTGAATTCAATGAAAAACCGGCTCAGCGGGTAGCAGACGGACAGAAAACCTTGCGGTTAACACAGTACAAATATCTACTGATCTACTAACCGCTGAACATAACGTTACAGCCAGTGAAAGCATGAAAAAAGATGATGGATTAATATTTCATCTTTGAATTTTCATATGCAATGAATATTTATTTTATTTTATGTTATACCACACAGAACTACAATAATACTGCACATAATCGAAATTTAGTTGCATGAAAGTGAAAACTAGTTTGTTGCTCAGGTAAAAACAATATACTGTTGATAATTTGCTGACTGTAAACATTCTGCAACAATTATTCAAATTAATATCAAGATTGAAAATCTTCTGAAATTAACATGATTTGCTAGAGAAAATCCTTGACATGAACTGGCTGAGCTGGTTTTCAACTGATTGGACGGTACATAAAGAAATCAGAAAAATACTCACACAGCATCAAGCAATGGTCAAAAACATTTGGGAAATAAAGCCTGGTGTCCCGGATAAAAGGAGCACAAGACTTTCTCAGAATTAGAATTTTGAAATCTGTCCTCTTACACAATGGAAAATTAACTTGTCCAACTGAAACTAAATTTTACGTTGATTCCATTATCACCCTGAATTATGTCAGTTAGGGGGGGCAGATCGATCCAAATATCGATAGTATCGATACCAAGGTGAGTATTGGTATCAGATCGATACTAGCATGATGAGATCGATATTTTGTTGTCGTTTCTCTAACTTGTATTTCTTCACAGAGTTTGTGTGATCGCAGCGTCTCTCTCAGTCCTCAGTCCTTATGCGCAGTGCTCCTCTCCACCTCCCTCGCTCCGCTCACTCAGGTTCACTCTGAAGTGTGAATATGGCAGAATATAATAACCCTTTTGTGTATCTGTTGAAGGAACATTAGTATTCCTATTTAGGCTACATGCAGATAGGTTATAGATTTAATTATGTTAAATATTATTTTCTTACTTGGCTAAAATCTTTGTCCTGAGTTTTATTATTATCATAATCACGATCAGCTAATTAAAGGCAGAAGTACAAAATCATTCAACGATCAGGAATATTCAAGTAAGTAAGTATCGGTATCAGTATTGGCAATACTGGCCCTGTAATTACTTGGTATCTGATCGATACCAAAATTTGCGGTATCGCCCACCCCTAATGTCAGTGAGCAGGGAGGGAAACACTGAGCAGAGGACTGATGAGCTGTCCACTACTTTTCCTCTAGATGAAGCTGCAGTCTTGGCTTGTGTCTGTATCAGCCTCTGTAGTCCAGAAAGGAAGCATTCTTCTTGTTTCTCTCTCCCCTCAGGCTCCGCCACCGAAGGTGTTTTATATAGTCTGCACAGTGTGACTGTTGCTGGGCAAAGTGAATTTGGGATTTTTGTTTTTTTTAAAGAGTTCTCCCTTCTTCCACCCTTGGCTGTTCAACACAGTAGCTTCTGTCGGACACAGGGGGGCAGTGTCTGCCAGTGAAGCAGCAGCTGAGGTGAATCGTGGGGGCATTGAGTTCGTTCCAGTTTGTTACTGAGAGCAGGGAGAAGACAGACAAAACAGAGAGGCAGACATCCCAGATGGCAATTCTGCTTCAAATTGGATTCTGAAAATGGTGATTTTGAAAGTTCCTGGGGGACAAAATCTCCTGAAAATACAACATGTACACAGTCACGCACAACATCCGACTTGTTTTGACACCACCTTGATGTTATGTAAAGCACATTATGTAAACTGGGCTCTCGTCGACATCCTAAAAATATCATCATCAGATCGTTCTCTCATCATCTGCAATGATTATGTAGAAAAACCATCAAGCTTACAGTGAGGACATGGACACCTTGGTAAACACACAGTAACACTGACGGATGTTTTATTTAAACTGTCAGCCCAGTAATGTTGCATTCCAGAATAATAATCTTCCAGAATATGCGGGACTAGAAGGGATCCTTATGAATGTGCGTTTTATCCCTTCTTAAGAGACACGCACAGACAGACCGCACTGCACAGCATTTTAAATTGGACTACTACCTGAGTGTGGACTCTGCTGCCAGCAGGTAGAAATCCTGTCTGTGTGGAAGGACAGGTGTTGGCTGAGATTCACAAACTGCCTGGGCACAAAGTTTGAGTGGCAGCTAAGTAAATGGAGCAAGAAGTGGCTGTAAGCTCTGAATCCAAATGAAAGGTGCTGTATCGCGTCCTTTAGCCTCTAGTACAAGAGGACCACCTATGTACAGATGCCAGGGATGGCCATTGTTGAGATTGTTTTTCTAGAATACCATTGCATTTTTTGTCCAAAGCGACTTACAGTAATTCATACACTGATGGCGGTGGCTGCCATGCAAGGTGCCGACCAGCACAACAGGAGCAGCTTGGGGTTCAGTATCTTGCCCAAGGGCACTTCAAGGAATGGACCCCTGAGGCACAGCCGTCCCGCTATCTTGAGATTTTTTAGTTCTTTATTAGATCACAAAGATAACCAAGCCATTCTCGTGATGATGGGTTGATTTATCTCATTATCTGGAGGAAATCAAAGACAGCAGATGAAAGCTGTTTCGCAGATTTTCCGGGAAAGAGGAAAAAACGGACGGATGGACGATGTTTTGGTTTTTTGGTCAGTTAATTCCTGTTTTATTTTGTAGTTAGATCCTCTGGTGTCTTGTTGTCACTCTCCATTTCCTGCTCACCTTTGTTCCTCGTGTTCTGTTTCCCTTCCTGTGCTCCTCCTCAGCCAGATCTTCTCCCCACACCTGTCTCACAGCAGTGTTCCCAGCGTCTCTCCACCTGCGCCTCGTCCCATCGTTGTCCCGTCACTCTTTGTTCGCTCGTCTACCTGTTCTCGTCAGTCGTGTTCTCGTCCCGCTTTCTCCCATGCGCCTCCTGTGTTCCTGTGCCTGTTCTCCGGTCCAGAAGAACAGGTGGAAGCAGCTCCTGACTGGCACATATACTCATCAGTGCCCTTTAGACTGTCAGTTTGGTCCACATGTCAGAACCTATTCTACAGTTGTCCTGGGAAAGCTGACTGAGCGCTGTGCCTCAATCCTCAAACACACCCTCAGTCCGGGCATCCCGGTGATGAAATCAATTGCATGACTTGCTAAAGGGCATCAAGGCAGTGGCAGTTGGGTTGGAACTGGCTCACCTTAATCCTGGTTTAAATATCAATCTCACAGCTTGGCATAGCTGGTCAGGCGCTCACTTCTGCCGCCCTGTCAATGGCCATTCTCACCTTAACTCTCAATCACCAGTCATCCTGGTATATCTACTCCAGCCCCACAGACACTCGTTGCCAAATTGTTCTTTTAGAACTTTGTGAGAGATAGTTCTGTCATTTTGCTCCTCTTGCTCTGGTTCCTGTCAAGTCAGGTCAATAAAACCTCAACTGAGTGTTCCTGGATACCTGTGTGCTGCATTTGGGTCCCAACTCCTTACATTACAATCGAGTGTGATGTGGTGACAGGCCTGTTCCACAAAATAACACCAACATCCTGATGTAGCGCTTACTCACCTTCTTCTTTTTGCTGGGACAGACACACACACACGCACACACAGACGCGCGCACTCACGCACGCACGCACACACACGGCTAAAAGAGGAAGCAGTTGCATCTCAAACACAAACAGGGTTTGCTCAGTGTTTGACCCATTCAAACACACAGCCCCAGAGACACGCACTTAAACACAAACAACAGTCAGAGGAGAAGAGGAAGACATAGAAGATTCATTTGATTCTGTTTCCAGATCTAATAACACAGAAAAAAAGTGTTTTTAATCCAATGCTCTAGGGATTGTAGAGAGTAACACTTTAGGTTCAAGCAGGTAACCCATATAATCACTATCAGCAGTTTTTATTGGAACTGTTCCTCTGGTAGAAAGTAGTTCCAGTGTATAATTGCGTTGGGATTACGATGAAGATCTTAGGCACAAATACCAAAAACAAAAAAAACAGCACACATAAAAGAAAAGATGTATGTGGATTTTATTTTTTCATTTGGTTGAACTGATCGTTAAATACCCAAACAGCGTGAAGTGAGATCCAATCAGAGCCTGAGACCAGTCGACACAAAGATAAAAATACAAGAACACACACAACATTAATGGAAGAACATCGTCTCAGAGCTGAATCAGTAATCAATGAGATCAATAACTGATATATATTTACAGTAAAAATTACAGTACAGTATTTACAGTTTCCTTTTTATGCTTCTTTATATTTCCACTCCACTACATTACACTAGAAATATTGTATAATTAACTCCACCACATTCATTTGATAACTTTAGTCCTCGGTACTTTGAGGATTCTGATTAACACGTTACTTTATGGACAGAAACAAAAACACATTACAATAATGAGAACAATGCTGAATATCAAATCCAGTGGCCAGGCGGATGGAAGGTCAATCCCTACGCACACCGGTTGGACAGGCTTGCTGTGGCTCACAGTTGTAGCAGTTGTTTTGACACACCCACACCTGCACACATCGTCCGTCTCTAAGGCGTGGATGCACTGAAGCGGGTGTGTTTGTTAGAGATTAAACTGCATTGTTTTCAGTTCATCCTCAATTCCCACCCGTAGATTTCAGACAGCATCGGACGCACTGCTATTTTTATTTTGCCACATCGTTTCATTAGTCATGGATCACATGATGCTGGCTTACTGGACACAGGCATGGTGAACTACTCCCCCTTTGGATCATATAATAGGCTGGAGCTCTGTGTACATTCTGAAATATTATGCCAAGAACACTGGAAACACCTACTTCTGATTTGTTTCTGTTTCTGTCTCACGGCCAATCCGAACGCCACTCACAAACAAAGACCGGTCTGCAGCTTTAAACCTGCAACAACAATAACAGAGGAACTGAACGCTGGCAGGTACGGAACAACATTAGAGGTCATGTGCAGTCTTGTTTTTGGCCTGATGAATGTAAATCCATCCCCCCTCCTTATAACTCTTGACTTTTGGTCTCCGCCAACTCCTCAGGGAAATGTCTGGCTCTTAAGAGGATAAATCCGCCACTATGTTCACCGGCTAGTTGCTAACATTGTCTGTCTGCTGTCCTGGTGCTGGGCAGGTCGTGTACTGTGTTTTTTTTGTCACTGGAAACCGCTGCCAGCTGCGTCCAAGTGACACTAGAGAGTGGCAAGAGTGAACTGAAACAGTGAAAACTGTGGACAATAAAAATACAACCATGAGCTGACGGACTGTGTTAAGCGGAGGGGGAGAGCACAGTCGAGGGATCCTTCTCACTAGGCTCTACTCTACAGGATCTGTCCAAAATCACTGACTACCCTCTATATAGTGGGTAGGTAATATTTGAAGGTTAATGGTCAATTGCTGGTGAATTTATTGTCTTATAAATTATTACAAGTAACTTTCTTACTCAAACATTATTTCTAAGCATCGTTAGGTGCAGCCCTGGACTACTTTATACCCTCAGACCTGTCTGTGCTGGTTATACCTACCGAGACATCAGCTTATTTGAGTTCTAATGAATTCAGAGGTTTTGGTAACTCTCTGCTATCTGGGTGGAGTGTACCACTGAAGAACACTTGAGAGACTTCACCCAGACAAGTATTTCTTCTCTTCTAACCTTTGAAGCATGATCTTCTCCTCTGACTCCCATGCCTGTATTTCCTTGCCATTGTTCAGACACTTCCGTAAGGGCTGGACTTGTTTTTGGTGCGAGTCACTATGTTGTTGCGAGAAAATTATCTTCCCCTATAGATTTAACACCACAGTCTTCACATTCACTCAGCATCATCTTCATGACTTGAAGATGAAAAGTTATGGAAGTCTTTGTCGTACGTCATACCTGCTGGCTGTGGCGGTGCAGTACATGTAAATCTTTCGCCTTAAAGCATCAAGTTGCTCTAACTTCGACATACAATTTCCCATCCCCACCAAATTACTCAGGAATGTAGAGAGTGTCGCCCTGAATATATCTGTGTATCATTACTGTGTCATATCCATAGCTCCCCCCACTGGACACAGGAAGTCAGACAAACATCATCCGATTGACATGACATTCA